>QQXO01000183.1:0-47169 GCA_003709845.1 Chaetothyriales sp. CBS 134916 | reverse complement strand
AGTCTGATAGCCAGTCTGTAGGACTATACACTGTTTTAGTATTCTGCTGTACCCCTGTCTTATACTAGCTAAAGAGTCAACAGCCCTCCTACCCTTATATAGCTGATAGAGTACTATTATAATTATCAGACTATCCTATTAGGACCGCTGTTAAACCGAACTATATATAACCTACCACAGTATCGAAACTATGTCATAGATAGAGGACTAATCTTCTATTACTGGACTATCCCAAACGCCAGCTACCCTGAGGCCCAGAATCACTTCTTCCAATTTACTACCTTTCGATATCCAGCGCCTCGCTACCTACACAAATCGGTAACTATAAGCTTACTAGCTCTCAGGAGCGACCCTCTCCGTGGACCTAGTAGAATTCCGGAAGGCCCTTAAGGAATAAAGACTCACCTTTAAAGCACTAGGATTTGATAGTAACTTACTACCTAGCTCCTAAGTACCTACTCTACCTTAAACTAATCCCTTATCTACCGGAACCATGACTAATATGATGTATCCTACTACTAGACCACTGATAGTAAGCTATATATACTTCACCCTATCCTCGCAACTATTTAGTAGCTACGAAAATAACCACGAATCTGACTTAGACTACCTAATACCCCTCCCAGGATAAAAAGGCCTTAAGTTCAACCTCTCAGATATTCCTAAGTTAAAGATTAACTCTACCCTACCTAAGTTCAATAATTAGCTGTTTTATCTACGATCTGTATTCATTAGTGACCCAACGAAGTATATAACTAGTCAGTACAAGATCATCTTTACAGAAATAACTATAGATGAATCACTATAAATATTATACACTAGTATCTTATAAGTATTCCCTATGATCAGTACCTACTGGCGAAAATTCGTATATTAGACCTATGATACAGTACTCCGCGGTAATACTAGTTAATAATAGCTAGCAGAAGAGTTCACTAAGGCTCGACAATGTATTGATGAGGACCTAAACAAGTTCTACCTCTGATTACTAATGTTATGCCTGGAACACCAGTAGGCCGAGGGAGCCCTAAATCCCTCTAAAAAGATGGGGAATCTTGTAATCTGCTGCAAGATTCAGGTGTTCCAATATATATATGTGTGTCATTGAATCCATTCATGACATTGCCTTCCCTCCCCCTAGGCTTCGTCCCCGAAGCCTACAGATATCAGAGCTCTAGGGGTCTTGGCTAAAAGCGCTACCCAAGGTAAGCCTAACCTTATATACTTTTGGGTTCAAGCGGCTAAGTCTAACTTGCTAAAGTCCTTAACTTGCCTAGCCCTCAACTTCTTAGTTCTCTTAGTATACCACATGAAAATATACTCTACCTGAAAACAGTAAAACTACTACTAGCTGAACTTGAACCCAGCCAGCACCCCTATAGCCACCATTTTCTAAAGGACTATTGCTTCGAGTTTAACACCCTAAGGGCACACCTTACAAGGTCCTAAGCGCACCTCTGTAGATTACAAGATTTTGTTATGCCTGGAATACCAGTAGGCCGAGGGAGCCCTAAATCCCTCTAAAAAGATAGGGAATCTTGTAATCTGCTGCAAGATTCAGGTGTTCTAATATATATGTGTGTGTCATTGAATCCATTCATGACAACTAAACCTTAGCCTATAATCACACCAGACTCTAGAAATAGATAATCTATAGACAAGACTCTTACCCCTACTACACTCATTGGTTAACCAGCAAGACCGGAACTATACAAATGTTCAAGAATTAGTAGGGTATATAGGTTATCTATAGTATATAATGATACCTAAAGGTATTAAACACGAAATACATTTATACCGGGATAACCTAGTGTATACGAGAAGTACACGAAACACTAATTCTCTAAAGCTAAGACCTACTTAACCTAATTCCCTAAGAAACCCCTGTACACCACGGAATAACCCTATAAGTTAACTACCCCGGATTACTGCTGAAGAATAACAGTGTTGTATTAACACTAACGCTTACCTAGGATACAGAAAGATAGGATACTACACGAGAGAATATCTAGACAGCTCTGACCCAAAACCTACCACAACAAGCCAGGACACTACTAGTACTACTAAATCACAAGTATTCTGTATATATAGCAACACTAAGAGGCCCTATACCTAAGTACAAGCAGTACAAGTAGATAACAGTGCTGATGATAACCAAATAGAAGAACTAGGTAACTCCTCTGAAGATACCGATACTGAGCTACCCAGCAAACAACAAAAAAACAACTAGGACTCCCTATGCTAGTCTTAATAGGACAAGAGTCTTCTTATGAGACTAGTTACTCCAGGATAGAGGACACTGTGACTACTTAGGCAGAAGTTATACCCCTATTGTAGTGGACTTGCCGGAGACACGCACCTATTAGTATAGATATATACTTGATAGTTAACATTGTTTCTCTCTTGTTTGTGAAGTTACTAGGCCTTAAGCCCTGCATAAAACTAAAACACCACTATACTACACCGAAATTAATAGGAATAGGGGAAAGCTATCCAGAAACCTATAGATTCTATTATCTATAGCTAACACTCACTGACCGCTATAACCACACTATATATATAAAATACCTGTTTCTTGTAGTTAAAAGAGCAGTATAAGACACTCAGATCCTCTTAGGAAGACCAGCACTAAAGGATCTCTATATCTATATTTATAACAGTGATGATAATTAGGAATTCGAATATAAGCCGAAGGTAACTATCATCTCTACTATATAATTTACCAAAGAAATCAGCCACCCTAGAGCACAGGTAATACAGGTAAGACTTCATTACAATCCCTATAACAATATTACAGACAACTCCTTAGAAATGGTAAACCATCAATCCCCACCACAGCGAATAGACCTCGCTGGTGTACCACAGCATCTTCGAAAGTGATTCCACAGCTTCTTTAACCTAGAAAAGGCTGCGAAACCCCCCCTGCATAAGCCAATAGATCACGCTATAGAGCTTAAACCAGGCACCGAACCCCCCTAGATATATATTTATAATATATCACCTACAGAACTAAAGGTACTACAGGAATACCTAGCAGAAGCTCTTAGAAACGGTTAGATACAGGAATTAAATAGCCCTGCAGGAGCACCAATCCTGTTCATACCTCACAAGAGCAGTGAGTTATAACTCTGTGTGGACTATAGGAAGCTAAACAACATCACTATCAAGAATCGGTACCCCTTACCCCTCATCAATAAGCTCCTAGACCGCCTGGATAGATCCAAGGTATTCTCCAAGATCAACCTCCGCAATACATACCACAGGATCTGGATCCGGGAAGGCAACGAATAGAAGACAGTGTTTCGCACGTAATATAGGTACTATAAGTAGCTTATACTGCCATTTAGGCTTATAAACACTCCAGCCTCCTTCTAGTCCTATATCTAGTAGGCACTACAAGGCTACCTAGATAACTTCTGTATTATCTACCTAGACAATATCCTGGTCTATTCTAGGACCCCTGAGGAGTATACAAGATACCTAGAACTCATAATTAAGCGGCTGACTTAAGCTGAACTATACACTAACCCCAGTAAATACAAGTTCTACAAGCCAGAAATAGAGTACCTTGGCTTTGTTATCAACAAGGATGGTATATATATGGATCCTAAGTAAGTCAACACTATATCAAAGTAGCCCCAACCCCAGACCTACCGCGATATTCAGGTATTCCTTGGATTCTGTAATTTCTACTATCGCTTTATCTTCAATTTCGCAGGAATTATGAAACCCCTATAAGACCTACTCTAGGGTCTATAGAAAGGTAGGAAACCTGGCAGAATCACTAATCATGAGTGGTAGAGACCCCAGTAGGAAGTATTTGATAGCTTGATTAGGGCGTTCATCTCTGTACCAGTCCTTTGTTATTATAATCCTGTGCACCCTATACACCTTGAAAGTAATATATCTAGTAAGGTATATATCTATATACTATCCCTAAAGTAGGAGAACAGATAGCACCCTATTATATACTACTCAAAGAAGTTCTCTAGAGCGGAAATCCACTATCTGATCTACAATAAGGAGCTTATAGTTATTATACTTAGATTTAAGTAGTGGTAATACTACCTAGAAGGCGCCCTAAATATAGAGGTTTAGTCCGATTATAAGAACTTAAAGTAGTTTATAAACCAACCTAATCTGAATAGATAATAAGCCTACTGGCTACTTATACTTATACTATATAATTTCACTATCTACTACTGAAAAGGCTCCCTGAACCCTGTAGATAGACTATCTAGACACCTAGAGTATATAGAAGAGGATAACTCCCCAGATATAGCTGTAGTAAAACTAATACCGACACTGAAGAATAAGCTTACAACTGCTTTGCCAGGAGTATATATACAGTCAGTATCTAGTGACTATAAGATCTGAGCACTATTAACCTAGACAATAACTTAGGTATAAGTAAGAGATATAGTATCCTACTTCATAGATAAAGACAATATATATAAGCGCTAAAGCTAATAATAGGGAGATATACAAGACTTATTGTACCTATAAGAAGTATCGCAAAAGTCCCTGGGTCAGGTAAGTACTGAGCGCAGTGAGCCGTCTACTTCTGCAGCCCTGAAGTCAGCTATGCTGATAGGTACCCCTGCCAAATCTGCTGTGGCACACTGAACACCAGCCAATAGTGATAGGTAGAAGGTCAAAGGTGAAGAACTACCTAAGACAGAGATCTCCCTAGAGACAGCAGATATATTGTTATATAATCTGATCAAAAGCGCTTAAGATACTGATCTATAGTATAGGTAGATAGTTAATTAGCTCTATACCTATTCCTAGTCCCTAGAAGGTCCCTTACCTAAAGACAGCCCGCTGGCAGCGGCGCGATAACAACAAGACAGTAATTATAGTACCCTAGGTACACAAAAGTCAAATTAGAGTCTGATACACAACTACCTAGCTAATAAGGGAGACCTACTAGTTAGTAATAGTTATATATATATACCGCAGCAAGAGAGCCTCAGAGCTGAGCTACTAAGAAGGTATCATAACTACCCCTTAGGAGACCACTAGGGCCAAGACAAAACCCTGGACCTAATCTAACAGCGATTTACCTGGACTAGAATTATAAATAATATATACAAGTATATCGTAACTTACCTAATCTACTAAGGAAAGGCTATCCACCGATATAAGCCTTATAGAGAGCTATAACCACTCCTGATTCCAGAGGATACTACCCCCTTCAAGGAGATCAGTCTAGATTAGATCACAGGCTTACCGACTATAAGTAGCAAGGGAAATATATACAACACTGTATTAATAGTAGTCTATTGTATTACAAAGTATACCTTGTTTATCCCTATATAAGAAGATTCATCAGCTGTAGACTTTACTGAGCTCTTTTTTGAGTATATTAAGTGCTGTTTTAGCAGCCCTAGAGGCATTGTTTCTGATCGCGATTCATGGATTATATCGGACTTCTAGTGAGAAGTATATGAGATCAAGATAATTAAGCACTATATATCTATAGTATTCTATCCCCAAACTAACGGCTAGAGTAAGGCCTTAAACAGGATTCTCGAAGACTACCTATATATATATATATTATAAGAGGTAAATACATAGCTAAGACTACTGCTACTTATATAATTTATATATAATAACAGCAGGAATTCAAGCATAGAAATAAGTCCGAACTAAGCCCTATTCAGAACTAACTATGAAATCTATATTAATATCGCGGACAATATCGCTGAAAAGAGGGTCCTAGCTACCTATAACCGAGTTTGAAAGCTCCACGAACTCCGAGAGTAGCTAAGAAGCAGCCTAATTATATCCCAAGAATATATAGTACACTACTATAATACTAACTATATACCTAAGTAGTTTAGGATAGGTAATTATGTTAAGCTATCTACAAAAAACCTTAAGTTCAAGGTTCGGAAGCTAGCGCCCCAATAGATAGGACTATTTCAAGTACTTGAATATATTGGATTACAAGTATATTGTATCACACTACCAGCGAAATATATATAACTACACGATATATTTCTGATCTAATTACTTAAAGGCTACCGACACTGATATAACAATAATAGCCTTATATAGATACCTGATCTTAAGGACCCCCAGGATAAATAGGAAGTTAAAGAGATATAAGACTACCGGACCATCAACAGTATGATATATTACCTGGTTAAGTAGACAGGTTAGCCTTCTGAATATAACTCCTACAAGCCTACAAAGTATCTACAAAATATATCTGAGGCAATAGCGAGATTCAAGAAGAAGCGCTCTAAGAAGTGATGTAAACAAACCAAGCCCGACAACAAGAATTAGGTGATAAGGATATCACCCTTTGAGAAGAGGGTAGTTGTAATAGGACTCCTAAACCAGGAGACCTATAACAGCTGTTGCAGGAACCGCGATACAACAAGTATCGCAGATCTCCCCGCTACAGGGTTACGGTGTAGACCTAAGTCGGAAGTAAGACTGTGATATATATGAGAAGCACAAGCAACCCTCGGTACAGGCCTAAGGGACCAGTAAATAGGAACTATAGGAAAAGATAATAGCTCAGGATATGGCTGGGGATACGGCCAGAAGAGGCTGGGGAAGAATCCAGCCCCCCCAGGATGTATACCATTGAAGGGTATATAGAGAGGATGAAGAGACCTCCTTCCAGAGGACTCTTCATAGTCTGATAGCCAGTCTGTAGGACTATACACTGTTTTAGTATTCTGCTGTACCCCCGTCTTATACTAGCTAAAGAGTCAACAGCCCTCCTACCCTTATACAGCTGATAGAGTACTATTACAAAAGATCAGATAACTATAGGCAGATTAAGCAGTAGATAACTAGATTGATATAGTAGAGCAGCAACTCAAGAGTCTCTGGTAGCAATATAAGGATCTCCCACTTCTAGAGCTATCTTAACAGAAGATTAAGGATAATATCCTCAATGAGATTCTTAACACAACTCAGCTTCCCTCTGGAGAGGATCTATTTAGGCCTATAGAACAGCTTAGCAAGAATAATCAGCCGCTGACGCCGCCGGATAAGATAGATGATTTTCAAGGTATAGTTAATTCCTCCTTTATAAGCCAGAAGGATCTAGTTATATTTTAGGTATATAACAAATATCGCTGGCCTCAAGTCATAAGAATAGCATTCGATATCTATGGAGTCCCACCAACTAAGGCAGATAATGAGCGGTTGTACAGTCGGATAGGAGATATAGTGACAAGGAAGAGGAATCGTTTATTAGCAGCTACAATTGGAGCTATTCAGAGTCTTCGGCAGTGGGATAAGGATAGGATAATCATATAGAGACCGCATTAGCTATATTCAAGCAGGCGGTCTAGTCCAAGCCTGCTGGACTGTAGGCGGTCCAGTCCAAAGCTTCCGGTTCGACAGGCGGTCCAGTCCAGAGGCCTTGGACCAACCAAACCGCCTATTTAGAACACTGCAACCGGGCTACTCAGGAACCCGTCTTCCGAGTGTACTCCGTTCCTGATTGCTTTCTCTGCGCGCGTCGTCATTCATCTTGCCACCTATGAACCAAAGCTGCAGGATTAAAGAAGAAGGAGACCGGCGGATAAGAGGTCTACTCATCTTCATATTGGCTCTTGACCTTTACACGGTAAGCAATTAATTTCGAAGCTTCCCATCACGTAGGACTGTGCCTCCAAAGCATTCGTTCAACATGCGTCTCATCAACAATTTTTACATCTGCTGGCTAAGCCTCGCACCTCGGACTAAGCCTGTCACTCCCCGCACATCCAGTTGTCGCAAGACAAGCAGGGTATGTCCCACCACCACTTCCACTTCCACCACCACGTACACCACCACGTACACCACCTACATTCGCCTACCTCTACACCACCTATACCTACATCTTGAACTCAGTATATTCTAGCCAAGGCCCCAAGGGCAATCGCACCGGCCCGTTCATCAAGGGTTCGTTACAGCCCATCATTGAAAACAAGCTGTACTCACTATACCTACTTTCTCATATCCTCCCTCTAATAGCCTCTAGACTAACCCTACCTTACTTCCACAAGTACAATTTGCGATACCGGCACCGATTGGGGTCTCTACGAACTACAAGCTGGTATATTTACCGCCACATCACAATACAACATGGTCACTGATGACAGCGCAGCCAGCTATGTACGGAACTCCGGTTCACAAGTCGGTAGCCCTTATGGCTCCGTCCACGTCCACGTCTTTCTCGAGACCGGCAACAAAGATTTATATTGACTGAACAACGCACTCATCATCGGGATCGTTGATTTGTTGACCTTCACCGACATCGGATTTACCCTTCGCCTTACCACTTTCCATGTATGTAAGCTAGGATGATGCAGTGTATGCACTTGAGGTGTGGAGGCGGACAATAATGCGCAGATGGCGGTTGATTGGACTAACACCACCTTCATCAACGGCACGACTTACCCAAGCAGGAATTAATTTGTCAAGTGAAAGACTTGCTGATTGTGAGACACCTCACAGCGGGGAGTAGCCTGTCTTGATCGCATCGGTAAAGTTTTATACGGAAGTCGATATCGCCGGTTGGGTAGCAATTTGCAGACCGGCTCGAGTAATGATTTCAACCAAGCATCGCTAGTAGCCGAGAAGATGTCTCCGGCGATAGTTTTAAATTGGGGGTTTTTCGAACATACTCTCGAGGAACCTGCAGATCCTAAGTACCTGGATATCTTGAGAATGCTCGCCTAGGATCTTGACGATCTTGTGAGCGCTCTTGTAGGAACCTGTATCACCTCCGTACCTGCGTATATTGAGCATGCTCTGGAAACCTACGATAGGCCTGTCTAGCATCCATCTGGTGTCGAATTATTTGATGGCGACGAGAAAAAAGAATCTCCTGTCCTCAAGCATCAACCTTCGAGACAATGGCTGTGGAATTTCCAAAGGCAATTGAATGAATGGACTCATATGCAACCCTTCTCGATAGCATCCTTGTCATTTATTGAATTTGTAATTCGCAGCGGCATTCCTTGTCTTGTTAGATGCGATTACTGAAAATCTAACTCTTTCGCTAAGGGCCCATTCCAAATTGCTGCAAGAGTTTTGAGGACTCGGATGACCCTAACTGTTGCTGAGTGTCTTCACTGGCCATCTACTCGGCCGGGAAGGTGGGCTTGAATTCGAAGAAGACTTCCAGCACCATGCTAGTAGTGCAGATGGCCAGTGGGGGGGGGGTTGCAAGAGAAACGTCAAAGGAGTTGGACGCCAAAGAAGACGGAAGACAGTAGGAGCGCTCCTTTTATATCAAAGATTGTTTGGAGAATGTAGGAGACTCCGAGTCGGCCACTTCGACAACTGCCACTTGCGTCAGACCAGGGCGTGGAAAGCGCTGCCAACGGTGGGAAACCGGATCCATGGTGTGGAAAGTGACTTCTTGTCACCCACAAAACTGATTGTTCGTCGAAGGATGACCAGAATGATAGAGTGAGATGGGGAAGTGAAAAGACGAGGGGCAGCTACCAATGCGTGTTGAACAGGTAAAACCCAATTACTGTTTTCTATTCCACGCTTTTTCATCATTACGAAATATCATCAATCCACGGCTGACCAAGGAGGTGGGGTTTCCCCACTTTTCACGTCTCAATGTCCAAACAACACACTCGCTGATCAATGATTTCATAAGCGGCACCAAGTGGATCTGAAGTTAGCCTTTTAACTCCTTATGCTTTGTTGAGGGTATGATGCAACTATGTTGTATACGTTTCCGATTGTGCTGGCCCTATAAAAAACAGCTTTGGATATGAGTTGACGTTTCTTATTCTTCATACATCTACACGTGAGTGGATTTGAACCGCTGAACTTTGCCAACAACATCTACACATATGTACAGCTTCCATCAAAATGGCTCCTCCTAGAGTCGCTATTATCTACGTATGCTGCCCCTCCCTCCCGCTCCCCACCCTCTTTCCCTCCAGCAGTAGCAGCAAAGATATTAGATGCTGATCGCAAGGCGCAAAATGACAGTACTCGCTGTACGGCCATGTCGCCCAACTAGCCAAGAAGGAGGCTGCTGGTGTTGCAGCCGCTGGAGGAAAGGCCGATCTTTATCAGTTCGTCCCTTGTTCACCCACTACATGAATCCTCTTGCCTAATACTTTCATTGCAGAATCAAGGAAACGCTTCCCGCCGAAGTCATTGAGAAAATGCACGCAAAGCCACAGGACACGTCGATTCCGTTTGTGACGCCCGACACGTTGAAGCAGTACGATGCTTTCCTGTTCGGCATCCCCACGCGCTACGGCAACTACAGCGCACAGTGGAAGACATTCATTGATCATCTCGGCAAACTGTGGTCTCAGGGTGCTTTGCACGGTAAGTATTCGGCATAGAGCGCCCTTGCATCCAATATTTGTTAGCCATTTAAGGACCATTCGTGCTGATGTATGAGGTATTACCAACCGCAACAGGCAAGTATTTTGGCCTCTTCATCTCCACTGGAACTGCAGGAGGTGGCCAAGAATCCACTGCCATTGCGGCCCTATCATCCTGGGTTCACCAGGGACTAATCTTCGTGCCACTCGGCTATGCCAATGCGTTCCCCATTCTGGCGGAATTGAACGAGGTGCGAGGTGGCTCGCCCTGGGGAGCTGGCACGTTTGCCGCAGGTGATGGCAGCAGGCAGCCGACTGAAAAAGAGCTGCAGTTAGCCGAGATTCAGGGCAAGTCCTTTTATGAGACTGTGAGCAAGGTCAGTTTTTAAACCGATGGGGGCGATGGTAAGAAACACTATGGGGTGATAGATAAAGCATTCAAAATCGGTCCCAGTCGATGGACAACGACACAGGTTGACAGCAGGGACAATGGCACCTTGTGAACAACCCAAGTTTTGTTCTTTACTACTACTGCCAGGAGATGAAGCCTGTCAATACAGATAGGCAAGACACAATCAGTCGACCTTACCAATTACTGTGGCTGACCGTCTACCTTTGGAATGTGAATCGAGCATAATTTGTGCAGCAAACATTATTCAGATTTGTGACACAACTGGGTAGCTACTGTTCCTGAAGGAGGAACGAACAAAGTGCAGGCCAAATTCCTTTGTAGCAGACAAACATCTGGGTGCCCGAGCTCTGAGAGTCCTGGGCCACAGCCTGGACCGCGTAGTAGAAAGCAAGGCATGGGAAGCAGATTGCCACCTAATACTTCCCCCTTGCCTGGAAAATGCGCAGCACCAATCAGAGCGAGCCTAACTAATGGACTAGCGGTATACGGGAGCGGGATTCGCGTAACGATGCGGAGCCTCTGACTCGAGTTGGCGAGCGGTTGCGCAGTCGTGCACAAGAACGAGAACCAGAAAAAGCCACTCCACGAAGAGCTGCTTGTAGCCAAGTATAACACGCAAGCGACCGAAGATGAACAAAGGTGCCCGATAGCAAGAAAGTATTAACAAGTACCTCGTAATTATTTTGATGCGTTCGGTCGGATTTAGTCAGGGCAAAAGTCCTTTGCTGACGACTGTGATGAATCAAGCAAGGAAGACAACTTTGAGGAAGAGGATTTGAGGAATGAATGGAGCATTTCTGTGATAGACTTGGTCCTCGTCATCGAAAAAGCGGAGGTCTTCTGGCTGCTATTTCTCGGGATCAGTGAGCAATACCATATCTAAAATTGCAATGAAGTGGAGATTTAACCCAGAAGACGCTGCTAACGGCCTGGATCGCGACCTGCTCTCTGTGCAGCATGAAAGCAGAAGTTGTCTGTTACTGTTGGTGATTCATTGTTCTCACCAGTAGGATGCACTGTCAATCGTATACAAATTGGGAAGGTAATGCGTGGTTCATGGAACAGTAACTTTTTGGCCTAATAAACGCAGGATCAACATTTGGAAAGTTTAGCGCAACTCGTGCCCAGGGTTGAAAGCTCTCAACAATGCGCGCAGCATGATCGACTGTGAAACTCGTAGTCTTGATACCAACCTTAAATCTGAGGCCTTAGCACGCATAAGTTGGGCTTGGAGCTTCCAGAACCGGTGACCCTCGATAAGCGTACCTCCGAAGGTAGGGATCGCCTTCGTTTATTAGGCGAAAGGCTAAACTTTAGAGCCATGATAGGGCCGTACTGAGAGTAAGAGTTTTTTTTTGGTAAGTGGATCGGAACAAAGCTCCGTCAGCACCGCTGTAGTAATAGTAGTGTACGAGGGTACAAGCTACTAGCTTGAAGGGACCCATATTTTCTTTCGGACGCTCCTGCGCCGCCTGCAGCTAATAAGAGTACCCGATGTCTTGGCAAAGAAGCTGTCCACGTTGAAACACCCTACGCTGATATACGATGCGAGATGTACCAGCACCAAGCAAACTTTGTTCAACTCCGAAATGCAGATTTCTGCTAGTGGTTGGATGTAGAAACAATCTGGGGTATTTCTCTGGCTATGCCATTAGGTAAGGACTAAACTAAGGACATTACTCTGAGTACAATGTCTTGCTCTGAGGTCAGTGTCAAGCACTAATTTTGGTCCTCCCCTAAAAATACCAGCCAATTTGATTGGCCGTTGAAGAAAACTGACACTCTTATTGGCTTCTTTTTTGGCAAACCGTCGTGGTGGAGGCCGTACGTTCTGCGTGGCATCAAACGTGGGCCCCCGGGTCAGTGAGAAGTCACAAAGCGGGTTGCCCAAGGGGGTGGTGCCAACTTGGACACCTCTACGATGACCAATGGGAGATTTCAATCATTTGCGGCCGCCTACAGTACGTAAGCCTTGCATCTGATGTGCGGTGCGAGTACGAGGCTTGCCTAGTAATTTGGTTACCGGAGCGCGGGAGCTATCTCTAGCTGAAGTTTAATATGTAGTAAACAGTTAACAATATACTATGGTGCATGGATTAATTTTTGTACAGTAGTGATTTAAAGTTGCTAGCCCCCTTGCTGCCCTAAGATTTTTGATTATTTAGGGTTAATTCATGCAGTGAATTGAATTAGTTTGGACCAATATCTTGCTGTTGTAATTTTAGTCAACCATAGTTGGTAAGGCAATATTTAGTGCAATATTCTAGTGTACAAAAATTAATCCCTACATCAGAGTAGTTATTCTTTGTTGAAATTAAGTTTCACCTAGTTGCTAGCTCCCGGGATCAAGCCACGTAATTTTAAAGATGTAAGGCTTGAAACCTTGTTGCGTGATCTGATCTGACAAAGATATTTCCGGTATCATTTAGGCGACTGCAGCTTCCGAAAGCCGACCTCTTATTAGTAAATGTTGGAGATTCTCAAGCCACTGACTTAGGACTAAACATGCCAAAGTCTCTGCTAGCGTTTGTCAGTGTCTGTTCACAGGGTTGCGCTCGTTGTCTTAGCGTCATCCACGGTAAGCCTAAACACTTGCGAAATCAGCTTTTGCCCGCACAGAGATCCGGCGGCTTGTTCTCTCTTCTCCAAAATGTGTGAGCAGACCTATGCTATCTCGAACACCATGAGCTATGTGGCGCTGTCGTTAAGCGAGGAGGCGTATATCAAATCCCATCCCCCTTACCATGGGTCGAGGGCTGAGTCTCGCTAGAGAGACGTCTCCTTGATATCAAGTCCACTCCAGAGAGCATAAGTACGGCGAGGTGAGGCCTTGTTTTCCTTCTTTTACATCTTCTACCTCAATACTTTGACGTGAGTAAGCGTCGTCCACTCGCTCTGAGTTCGTCTATAGTGCTTATATTTTTTTGACACTCTCTTCGTGCAGAATGGCTGGGAAAAAGTGGTGGATGGCCGCTCTTTTGGCCCTTTCTTTTCAGCACCTTCCGCAAGCAACAGCATTACCATCCACGACCACCCCTTCACCTTCGACGGAGACTGTGGCAGTCATGTCTTATTCCCCAGGGTCTCATTTTGCAGCCAACATCACCGGGGTTGCTCAGCTGCCACCATCTTTGTCATCCCTTGTCTTTCCAACGCATCGGCCGACCGCAGCTCTTCAGAGCCTCAACTCAGCTGTCGCCATCAATGCGTTGCCCCAGGGTAGGACAAATGGAGACTCTCCTCTCGGTACAGAACAGGCCCCGACGTACCCCAAGTACCTTGGCCCACGGCCCTCATGGGGAGATCGTACCGCGAGTGGCACCAATCCCTACAAGTCTTGTCCACATTCGGGTGTGGTTCGTTCCTATAATTTTGTGATTTCACGCGGCACGATAGCTCCTGATGGAGTTGAGCGTGACTCGTTACTGATCAACGGAGCATTCCCTGGACCCACCATCGAGGCAAACTGGGGCGACACAATTCAAGTGACGGTGACCAACAGCATCACTGGGCCAGAGGAGGGTACTGCGTTGCATTGGCACGGGTTGTTGCAGAAAGGTACGCCGTACGAGGATGGAGTTCCTGGCATCACGCAATGTCCGATCGCCCCGGGCGAGACTTACACCTACTCTTTTGTCGCGGACCTGTACGGCTCTTCGTGGTACCACTCGCACTACAGTGCTCAGTACGCCGGAGGAATGTTTGGTGCGATGATCATCCATGGCCCACCGCATGCTTCGTATGATGAGGATCTCGGCCCAATCTTGTTATCAGACTACTATCACAGGGACTATTACTCCATCCTCAAGGACGTCATGGGCACAGATCTCTCTAAAATTGCTCCTTTGAGTGACAACAACCTGATCAATGGCAAAGGCATCTTCAACTGCTCTAGCCTGGCTGATAACTCGACTTGCACGCCAAATGCCGGTCTGTCTAAGTTCAAGTTCAGGTCAGGGAAGACATACCTGCTGCGGTTGATCAACCCGAGTACTGAGGCTGTCCAGCGGTTTAGCATTGACGGCCATGCTCTGACGGTTATTGCGTATGATTTTGTACCCATTGTTCCGTACACCACCCAGGTCGTCACCTTGGGGGTCGGTCAGCGCGCAGAAGTGATCGTGCACGCCAATGGATCCAGAACCGATTCGTACTGGATGCGGTCCAACATTAGTGAAACTTGCTCTCTGTCAAATCAACCCTATGGTTTGGCTATTATCGACTACCAAGACGCAAACACTACTGTTGAGCCCAAGTCAACGATCTGGCCGATCGACGATACCACGTGCGGTAACGACCCGCTGAGTAAAACTGAGCCTCTCGCACGCATTACCCCGCCAGCGACAAACACAAGGGTTGATATCGAGGTAAACATCGAGATCAACGGCACTGGTAACTTTCTCTGGACGATGGATGGCTCTAGCTTCCGCACCAACTACAATGACCCAATCCTGCTGCTTGCGGACGCCGGCAACGACTCGTACCCAGCCCACCCCGAATGGAACGTATATGATTTCGGGAGGAACAACAGTTTCATTATTGTAATCAACAACACAACGCCTTTAGTCCACCCGATGCACATCCACGGACACAACTGGTTTGTGTTGAACGAGGGCCTGGGATCGTGGGATGGCACAACCGTGAGGCCGTCCAACCCAGCTCGCCGTGACGTGCAACTGCTTCAACCAAATGGGTACATTGCTCTGCAAATCGAGGCAGATAATCCAGGTATATGGCCGTTCCATTGCCACATTGGTTGGCACGTCAGTGGTGGGCTGTATGTGAATATCATGGTAAGTGAGATGCTATTTTCGACCTAGCCAACCTAACATGTGTGTCACAGGAACGCCCTGATCTCATTCCATCTCATGTCCATATTCCTCCTAAGGCCCGGGACCTCTGCACGTCATGGAACGCATACACTAGTCTAGGACCTATTGACCAGATCGACTCGGGTTTGCGGGCGCGAGGCCGTTTCAACCGTCCCCGGTTTGCCAATCCTGTTCGAAGATCTTATAGAGACGTGGATACCAGCAGCACATGGGTATAATGTACCATCACTTGCAATATGCAATAACTCGGGGGTTGGATTTGTATGAGTCAATTTTGATTGCATGTTGGTAAGTCCACTTCTGTGGCTAAACAGTTATGTACAGATTGTATACCATAGCCTTGTCTTCAAACTCGAATACGGGATCTCATTGTGTATCGTACCGAACAGTGTCTCTGCTACTTGACATTATCGTCCGTAGTCCTGATCTTATAATAGTGTGCTGAACCTTATTGGGCTAATTTATAGGGTTGTCAACCCTATAAATGACGCAGTCCACTCCCAAATCCACTGAGGCACACCCCCTCCTCCCCTTCCACCCATCATCTACAGGCCTCCTCTTCCCTCTGCAAAATCAATGGCAAGGTAATTTTGGCCGCCCTAATTACGTGATAACCTTCGTCACTGACCCTCGCAGCAACATCCTCGAGCTACCCTTCCGGAAAACGCACTCAGTCGAATTGTCTCTGGCCATCAAGCGCTACATTTCCCAACATTATGACCAGTCTCCTGCCCAGTTCGCCGACGATTTGCAGGCAATAGACGGCCTTCGTGAAGAGTCCATCCGTGTTCTCGAGCCACACGTGTCCGGAATTGGCCGGTTACAGCGCTATGCGGCTCAATTGCAATACCTCTCGGGCAAGTTCCCCATCGACATCGGAGTCGAGTTCCCCTGGTATCCAGCGATTGGATATCACACCACCAAGGCGGTGCTGCAGAACAATATCCGCTATGAATTAGCCAACATCCTGTTCAACTTGGCCGCGCTCTACTCACAGCTGGCATACCACGGCAACCGATCCACTTCAGAAGGATTGAAGCAAGCGGCGCAATATGGCATCGCCGCGGCTGGCACGCTCTCCTTCCTGCGCACAGACATCGTTCCTGACATACGAGCAGCCCCCACCGAAGACATGGACAGCCCGACTCTGGAAAGCCTGGAGCAGATGTGTTTGGCCCAAGCCCAGGAATGCTTCTGGCTGAAGGCTGTCAAGGACGGCATGAAGGACGGCACGATCGCCAGGCTGGCGGCCAAAGTGTCAGATTATTACTCCGCTGCCGGGGACTGGGCTATCAAGTCGAACGCGATCAGCACCGAATGGATCCATCACTTTACCGCCAAGCACCATCACTTTGCAGCTGCGGCGCAATACAGAATGTCAGTAGACTGCCTGGAAAAGCGGAAGTATGGTGAGGAAGTTGCTCGTCTCAGGGACAGCATTGCGTGTGTCAACGAAGGCCTCAAGGAACAGAGGTGGATCAATCGGACGGTGCTTGCAGATCTCCAGGGCTTGAAGAGCAAGGTAACAGAGGAGCTCAAAAGGGCTGAGAAGGACAATGATGTCCTGTATCTGCTCCCTGTGCCGCCTAAGTCTGAGTTGAAATTGCTTGACAGAGCCAACATGGTGACGTCCAAGACGCCGATGGCAGTAACAGACGCTATCTCGATGCTGGGGCCGACTCAACCCTTTGGTATCCCTCTCTTTGAGAAGCTGGTCCCCTATGCGGTGCACCAGGCAGCTTCGATCTACGAGGACCGTAGAGACAGACTCGTCAATCAATTAATAGTGGCCGACCTCGAGAGTATGACTGCGAAAATCCAAGGCACACTTCAATCCTTGGGTTTGCCAGGCTCATTACAGGCTTTGGAAAAGCCGCTTGGACTGCCGCCAACACTCATCTCCAAAGCCGAAGAGCTCAAACAACAAGATGCGCTATACCGAATCAAGCGATCGCTCGAGGATACGACCAAGCTCAAGACGAATGACCTAGCCATCTACCAGGAGGGCGTCGCAATGCTCGAGGTTGAACACGAGGAGGATGATGCTGCCCGGTCGAAATTTGGTACCGACCGGTGGACGAGACCGCTATCCAAGGTCGCACTTGCCAAGCTGTACCAGCAGTCTACCGAACTGCAGGGCTATCTGAACTCTGCAGGCTCGTCTGACTCCCTTGTTCAGGGCAAGATCCGGGAAAATGAGTACATGCTACAAATCATGACGGGCTCAAATCGAGATCTGGAATCATATGTTCCCTCGTCTCGAAATGTCCATCTCACTCCCGCCATCGAATCCACTGCCAGGGCGCTACGCGCTCAATTAAACGAGCTATCGCGACTCGAGACGAGGCGGAAGCGCAAGATTGAAGCATTGCGCGCCAAGGCTAAGAACGACGACATCAACCCTGCGCTTCTCGCAGAGGCCGCCCGCCTCGAACGCGAGTTTCCCATGCAGCCGATATCAGCCGCTCAATTCGAACCGTTGTTTGACTCTCGTTTGGCAGAGTATGACGGAGAACAGGCTGATCTCGAGGCAGAACAAGAAAGGCAGGACCAGCTTCTTGCCAAGCTTCGCGAAGCCAACAAGGCCTTTGAACGAGCGCGTCGGGAGGAGTCAAGTTCGAGCTCGGGCCCGGTCAGGGCACGAGAGAAGGCGCTGCAAAACCTGGAAACGGCTTATGTCAAGTACAAGGAGATCATCAACAATCTCGACACCGGACGGAAGTTCTACAACGACCTCGCTGGCCATGTCTCTCGGTTTAGAGAAGAGTGTCAGAAACAGGTAGCTGCGAGGCGGATAGAGAAGACCGAACTGGAGACCGAACTGGTAAGCGGTGACATCGACCGGCTGAAACTAGAAGAAATCAGACAGGGGCTGAGAAGTCAAAAGGCACGGCAAGCCCACCAAGCTAACGGCATTAACGCCGGGAAGCCGACCGATGAGCCCATGACCGCCCCCATTCCTCAGAAGGTCTCGGGAGGCACACCAGCAGCAGATGTGATGGCCGCCAAAGCAGGCAGTCCTGCTGCTGTTGTTGCTTCACCTGCCACTGGAGGGAGCCCGCCCGGAGTCATCAGGCCGGGAGGTATCTGGACACCTGATATGGGTATCAGATTTGGTGGCTCGGCTCCTCCTCCTAACCCCAGTACTGGGCCGCCTGGCAGATACCATCCTCAGTCACACTAATGGAAATGATAACGATTCAATAATAACTGCTGACGACTGTAGTTTTGCAAAATCTCCTTTTTTTTTACTTCTGCCTCATCCTCTACCGTATTCTCACTTCGACATCCACCAGCACTAGGAATTCTGTAGCTCTTGGGTGTAACCTTGCTGGACCAACACGGTACCCGTTGAGTGTGTCCTGGTCAGTCAGTCAGCTAGCCCATTTTGTGGGCAATTAGCTGGATTAATTACTGTAACTTTGTCTATCCCGCGTCATACCCCCCGCATCCTATCGCGTCGCGGCGCGTGTCACGTCGAGTACGGTAACCTACCGCGCCTCTTCCCCTTGTTTCAAGACAGGCCAAGCATTGCATGCAGCCTTTCCACTTTTCCCCTGCAGCCTGTTCTCTACCTATCATCCGTGCTCTTCATCAATCATTTCCTCCAACGATGAAACCGTTTTTTGTAATTTATGAGACTTAATGCCCTCAACTGCCCCTCTTTTCAGTTACTTAGACCTTTCTGTACAGGGAAGAAAGATTTTTTTCGTACTGCAATAAGTTAGGAAGAAAACCATGAATCGATCCTCATCCTGTCATTTATTATGATACATGCACGCGAAAATGAAAAAAACCGACCAACCAACCGACCGATAATCCAGCCGGCCAGCTAAAACCAATAATAATGATTCGACAATCCTGCTGCTGGTGCTGCTGCCTCTCCCTGCCAATGATAAAATAATGCACTCCCAACCCCGTGTCCAACACCACGCGTGTGAAAAAGATAGGCTAAGTCTCATTTTCTTTCTACCAAATGAACGAATTGATATGCGCGGTTGAAACGCGTCTTTCCAGACAGTATAGGACCCGTTTATTATTTAGTTGCCCAAATATGCAAGGAAAAAGACATAGGAGTGGGTGGTCCAAGATCCGAGGGGTACTTTTCGGACGTGTGATAGTCGTGTGAATGTAGGATGTTTTGTTAGAAAGAGAGAGCAAAGATCGCGCGTGCAGACGCAGGCGAGGGCGTGATTGATATCGGTAGAGGAACGAACGGGATGTGGATGCATATCCGACAGAAACACATGTTGCAGGTAAAAAGAAAGCATTTGATCAACATTGGGCGTGGTTCTTCTTCTTTGTTGCCTCTACACCTTCTGTTCGTTTGTTTCTAGATAGAATTTCGTTTTCCTTTCTCTTCGACCCTGGCTGGTACGAGTAGGAATTTGAAAGAGGTGTGATCTATAGCTTTTTGATTGAGTTGATCGAGCTGGTCTCGACTACTTCTATTGGCCACCACCACCATCAACGTCATCAACATCGTCATCAATATCTTCATCATCATTACGACGACTCAGGGAAAATGCCCACCTCGTCAACCCGCCATCCTCGCCCCCACTATCCCGATTCAAAAACGTGTATCGCTCCGTTCTTCTTGTCGACGAAAATGTACTCGCAAAGCCAAAGCCAGAGCCATAGCCGGAACCAAAGCCGGAGCACCAACCGGAGCGCCGCCAACTGCAGCACCGCCAGGTCGGGTAGTTCCCGCAGTACCGCCTCCTCCAGTCACAGTGGTCGGAGACGCACAGGTGAACGAGGCCAGGCACAGAGCAGAACCAAGACCAGGCCAATGGCAACCAAGAAAGCATCGTTAACTAGTAGTTCGTACCGCTCGCGCTCCCCCTCAGGCTCGCAGTCAACAGCCGGTTCGAGAGCAGGATCTCACCGTACAACAAGTCCGGCAGGAGCAGTCGAGGAGCAGTCCAACCTGTATACATCGTACCCACCTCCTCAGCGGCAGGACACAAGCACCATTTCCCTAGGGACGCTGCCGGAGTCCTCGGTCGCGTCCGCAGTCTCTTCACACACGATGCGATCTGCCTTTGCTCCGAATACATCATCCACATCAAGGGTTGGTTCGTCCAGGTCCGGCGGCGAGCCAGCACGACAGACCAAGAGTCACGTGGCCACTCGATCGGGAGGAGTACAGACAACACGCTCTCAGCCGCGAACAAGACGGCTCGTATCGCGCTCGGCACGTCTTGCGTCGCAGGTCGCCTCAAAGCGCCAACTGACCCTTGCCTTCTCCATCACTTTTGTCATCACTGGGATCATCTATCTCGCTCTGTCTCTCTCACGTACCATCAAGGGCACGCTGTTTCATGTCATGAGTATTATTCTTCTGGTTTCGCTGTTGGCAGTGGCCGTGCATAGCGCCATCCGGTGGGTGATGGTCAAGGGAGAATACAAGGAGGCCAAGCAGATCAGGGATCGGAAGAGGAAGACGCCGAGAGAGCGCGGGTGGGTTATTGGGAGGCCGTACGAAGTCAAGATCGGTGGCAGGCCAGTGGAAGATGAGGGTGGGCAGAGAAGCGTGTTGGGCGATGATGAGGTGCCTAGGGAGGGGATGAGGGTGTATATGAGAGAGGATGAGGATATTGAGGTCGGTCTGGGTGGAATGATGGACAACAGGGCAGGGGCGGATGACCATGTCAGGCTGAGACATGAAGGCGCTGATCTTGGCGACGTCCTTGTGGGCGTGAGTGAAGAGGCCCCTTGGTCGAGGGCCGAGGGGATGGCTGGCCCGGTGCGTCCAGCTGGGCCAAGAGCGCCACCACCTGTTTATGGAAATTTCCGGACGTCGGTGGTGAGTCTGCTCCTGCACTTTCTGCACTTGTTCCCTTGGTTCAAGATCGACGAGCCAAAGCTGACGGCCTAGCAGAGAATGAATCCCAACCATGTGTATGTCCACGCAGCCCCAGTCCAGCCAACTCCGAGCACACCGACGTATGATGAAGCTATGAGTCAGAGGGGCAATGCCACGCCTTACAGCTTCGCTCCTGCTCCCGCTGCAGCCGCTACTGCCGGAGGCAATGGTGAGGACAGGGGTCCAGTGTTACCAGGTATGGCAGGCTACAGGCCGCCAAGCTACGGTAGTGAGGGCGGACTGACGGCTGTGCTGGAAACGAGGAGGAGGGGAGTAGAGGAGGCAATGGAACGAATCCATCCGGTGGAGAGGGAGAGACTGGGGAGAATGGCCTTCCGCGGGTGATGGGGGTGGAGGAATCCTGCTGCATTGGCAAGAGTGATTTGCTCGGCTCTTGCTTCATCTGCCCAGTTCTCCCAATATCAGTGTCCGATCAGTCGATGCAGAGGTAATGATCGGTTCCCCATCAGGACAAAATCGCACGTCGTTGACCGTGCCTTTGTGCCCCGGCAGCTTGTACAGCAGCTTTGTGGTTTTCGTGTCCCACACCACCGCCGTCCTGTCGCCCGCCCCAGCACATATCCGGTTCCCGTCTGGGGCCCAGCTTGCCTTGATCAGATTCTTCTCCATTCCCACCGGTGCTCCGTCATAGATCTGCACAGCCCGATTGACCGGGCCAAAAGGCCGGATGTCCCACGTGCGGACTGTTGAGTCGTGTGAATTGGACAGAAGGGTCTGGGCATCTGGTGAGACCTGCAACGAGGTGACGGTGTCGGTGTGGCCCTTAAGGGTATAAGTGAGCGCCAGCTTCCTAGCGTCCCAGACTTTAATGTCGTTGTCGATGCCACCCGAGTAAACCTCGTGGCCTTGCTCTGCCAGCGCTACGGCGGTAATGGGGAAGTCGGTCTCAATGTAGTTGACCGCAGCCTTTTGCCTCGGGTCCCAGATGCCAATGCAGCCGTCGTCACTGCCCGTCAAGAGCAGCTCGTTGCCCCGCCGTGCCACATCCAACGAATTGATGACCTCCTCATGCCCGACATGTTTCCGTATCCGTAGCCCGGTCTCCAGGTCCCAGCTAGCAGCGGTCATATCTGCCGACACCGAGTATATGATTCTGCTGTCCCTGGACCAGTGCAGGTCTAGCACTGCTCCTCTGTGACCAGTCAAGACTCCGTAGTTTTCGTTATCGCCATACGTGTTCCAGAGAAGAATGGACCGGTCCATCGACCCCGACGCCATGAACTGGCCGGTGCGGTCGAAGCGTACGGCAAACACCTCGCCTTTGTGTCCTGTCAATTCCACATTCGGGGCCTGGAGGCCGCTGGTGCGCCGGACCTGAGACACCAATGATCAGCGAGACTTTCAATCCACCGGGCTTTAGCCTGGGCCAGCATGGATATAACAGATGTTGGGTAGACTCACCGCCTGTACTATCTCATTGCCCCTGCCTCCTGAACCCGTCGTCAGCGCGCCGCTCTCATTCCCTCGCAGGTCGGTGTTAGATTTCTGCCGCTTAACTAGCGCTTGGTTGGGCCCGCTGAAGCTGTCTGAGGCTTGGCGTTTGATGGATGGCATCATGACAGCGATAGGAAGGAATCTGTATTAACTGAGGCGGTAACCGACCGACAAGCTGGACAACTATGATATATTTTGCTCTGCTTAAGTCGAACTGTACAGTTATTTGGATTTTTTGGTATGCAGCTAGTCAGCGGGAGGTCTTGGCACTGTTATGCAGAGGCACCACCGTAGTGCATCATCACCACCACAATTGCGCCTATTTCGAGCGCCCATATGCGTTACCGAGCCCGTATTTGAGTCTACAGATAGTTACTTACTGAAATTTCACTGTTGGGACGGTATGGCACCCTCCTAACTTGAACCTATGACAAGAGTCACATGGTCTCATCAACCAATTAAATTTGCACGCATTCGGAACTCGACACCATAATTTCTCCTGCTGTTCACATGAAGTAATTGCCAGAAGCATATATGATGGTCTCGCTCCTATGTATTCGCTGCTGCCCTCTTATCATTATGGGAATGTCTCCTAGCTATTGATACACAGTTCACAGATATCATGTTTCGGCGGTTTTCTTAAAGGATGTGGCTGATTGTATCTCATCACGTGACTTTCGGGATGTTGTTGCCACAGATGGCGGGATCAAGTTTTCCAGGAGCGTGAACTCATCTGCATTTGGACTCCAGCATACATCATTTATCACAGCACCTCATATACTGCCCTTTCACATTGCTATGAGCGAGGTAAGACCGATAATGAATTCAAGCGGTGAGAAGGCCGCTGCAGCTCCCATCCCAATCTTCAGACAGAGAGGAGCTCGATCCAGAACAAATATAAAGAAACGGCCAGCATCACCAACAGGACCTGATCATTCCGACTCTTCCTCTTCCTCAGACGAAGAGACCGACACGCTATCAAATGCACGAGCCAAACGCAGGAAACATGGCACCATTTTAGCGACTTCAACGATCGATAAGGTGCAAAGTCGGGATCCTGGTCCTACAACAGTTCGCGCCGACCACAATGTTCCACTGTCCGATACCAACGATGCTACGAAACAGAGAGACTGGTATGATAAGCCCCCGAAGACTGGTCCCATTCCCATGTCCAACGTACGTGTTACTACCATCATGGACTTCAAACCCGACGTGTGTAAGGACTATCAACGAACAGGGTGGTGTGGCTTTGGCGATTCTTGCGTGTTTCTTCACGATCGGTCCGTCATGAAACAAGGCTGGCTGTTGGATAAAGAATGGGAGGATGTCGCAAAGGGAAGAGAAAGCCTTGCTGGCACCGTCGTGGCTAGTGCTGGCTGGAAGAAGGGTGGCCGGGTTGGTGAGAATGAAAATGACGACGACACGATGTTGCAGAACATCCCCTTTGCCTGCATTATCTGCGAGAAGTCCTACAGAGCGCCTGTCATGACAAAGTGTAGACATTACTTTTGTGAGTCATGCGCTCTCAACAGGTATAGGAAGGACCCGACTTGTGCCGCTTGCGGAGCGGATACCAAGGGAATATTCAATTCAGCCTCGAGGCTGGAGAGGCTGCTGAAGCGGAAGAAAGATGACAATGACCATGCGCAGAACAGTGTTTGAATGGTTTAAATCTAGCAGAGTTTATTGAATCCATCGGGCTTTGAGTCTTGACGTACGAGGATGGTAACCATCTCGATTGTTTATGCCCTTCATTCCTATTGAGATTCGAGACAATCAGGAGACTGCGAACAGCGTAGTGAAAGTCAGCGTGGACAAATACCTAAAGTCCGCCACAGGTGCAAGGGCTTCTGTGATCCTCTAATTATCCTTTCGAGTAAGCAACGCCGCTGCTTTTTACCTGTCCACCAGAACTAGCATAGCGCCTTTAGGAGCGGCCACCCTCTAGTGGGTCCCAAGGTGAGCATAGGCAGCCTCACCCTAATCCGAAAGCAGGGTGAATCGCGAACAGATTTCACTTCCACGTATCGCCCCTCTGCTCTCGTTGACTTCCCACTGAACCACTCGTTCACAGTGAATCAATTTCTCTCCCTGGACCGCGTCCAGTAATTGGGCCGCTGATGTGGGGAGTACTGTCATGTCGTCAACTCAGAAGGCAGCTCGCCTAGGCGAAGAGTAAGAACAACTTCCTACCAAATCGTACGACATCTAACCTTCTCAGAGTATGGAAGTGAGTGTCAATTGTTCTCGTTGTTAAGAGAGCATGCCGCTTACGCCTACCAGAACACGCGTGGACAAGGTCAATGCAGAGCTGGTCACTCTAACATACGGCACCATTGTTGCACAGCTGTGTGCCGACTACGAGAATGACTATGGCCAAGTCAATCAACAGCTCGACAAGATGGGCTACAACATTGGAATGCGCCTGATCGAAGACTTTCTTGCCAAGTCCAACACGGCCAGATGTGTCTCTTTTCGTGAAACAGCAGACATGATCTCCAAGGTCTGCAAGGCCCGCTTATGGTGTGAGAATCTGCTCACGCGCTTCAGGTTGGCTTCAAGATCTTCCTCAACATCACGCCTACCGTGACCAACTGGACCGCCGATAACAAGTCCTTCTCGTTGCTCTTGGACGAAAACCCGCTGGCAGACTTCGTCGAGCTGCCAGATGACGGCAAAGCCCAGGACGAGCTCTGGTTCTCCAACATCCTGTGCGGTATCCTCCGGGGCGCTTTGGAAGCGGTCCAGATGGCGGTCGAAGCTCGCTTCGTAAGTGACATTCTCCGCGGCAACGACACGACGGAGATTCGCGTTACTCTGCTCCGCTACATCGAGGACGAGATGCCTCCAGACGACGAGTGAGCACTTCTTCCTCTTAGAGGCCACTACATCCTCACCCTCAGCCACTACACCAGGACACCACTGCACCAGGACACCAGTCACCCTTCAGCCTTGTTTTGCTGTCATGTCTCAGATTAAGGGGCGGGCAAGTCACGTGACGCCCCTTTTGGCGAAATCCTCAGTCCCGAGTCCTCATTAAGAGTTCAGCGGCATTATGTCCTTAGGCGTCGTTGTCGGCCAGCCACATTTGAGACATGATGAGGCTGCGCCGAACAGCTATCTCTAGTCGATTTCTGCGCACTTCTTGTCGGTTCTTGTTGGATACAAGTGTTGAGACCCTTCTTTCAGAGGGTACCCGAGTTTCAGGCGGTAAGGCGAAACGTGGAGGGGCTGTTGTTGCGCCAAGAGCCCCAGCTGGGTAAAGCGTGTTTAGGAATGCGCACCTGGGATGAAACATGCGCACGCCTGTTACCTGAACCTGTGCCAATCCCGGTGGCCGATAGTTGACTTGGGCTGCCCTCCCCGTCATCCACACCATAGATTGGGCAAGCGGTGAGGCAATTCTGCCCATCTGTTCACCACGAGATAGGCGGCTTTGGCCTAGCTTAGCCCTCCTCCAGCCTGCGCTTCCTCTCTAACACCGCAAAACTCACGTCTGGTTCATGTATTCGATCGCCCTTGCCGCCTCCTACATCAGCCGCCGTGGCCTTAATCTGTGACTACACATCTGAACGCTTTAGTCCATCTCCCCGCCACGTGCTCTTTACATCGACGGCGTCATTCTGAGCCCCGACAGCCTGAGACGCGGTTCTGTCTGAGCGCGAGACTTCCCGGCATCTTCCCGGCTGCTCACGATCGCAGCAGTGCGACCACTCATCACTGCCCTCGGGAGACCATCACACCCTACCCTTCCTGCCATCTTTTGCACTTGAGCATTGACGCTCTTGTTGTCTCGTGTCTGCTCACCTGATACCCTCCGATGACCGCGATGCTCCCGGAAGTCGCCGTCTGAGCTCGCTGCTGCTTGTTCGCACTCGACTGTTCCACAGTTCGCCTCGGGTTCCGTGGGGGTCACTAGCCTCCACAGAAGTGTCCTCTAGCATCATTTCCTCCACGCCTATCGCCGGTCATCGTCATCACCCCACGACTTCGTGATCTGTTTGGTCTTTGGATACATCCACAACCGCCCAGTCAGTATGAACATGGCCGGCGTTAATCCTGGTGTCGCAGGCGGGCCCGTCGGCGGAAGCCTGGTGATGATGAACAATGGCAGCCCAGCCATGGCCCAGCACATGGAATCCTCACCCGAACACATTAAAGAGCTACTCAACACGTATGTATACGAATACCTGGTCAAGTCGGGCCTGTCCGACGTCGCCAGGATTCTCGCCCAGAAGCAGGACATCTTCAAGATGCGCATAGAGAAGGGAAGCCCCAACAACCGCAAGGGTGGCGAAGCCAACGGTGTCGACACCGATGGGATGGACATGGATATGAAAAACGAATTCCCCGACGACTTGCCTCGGCCGCATATTGATAGGGCCATTACTGGACCCAACGGCTTCTTGTTTGAATGGTTCAGCACATTCCACGACCTGTACCGAGGGTCCCAATTGCGTGCCAAGATGGGTGGCGCTGTTGGCCCAGGCGCTGTTGCTCAGTACCTCTCTCTGACTCAGGTGGGCCAAGCCTCCGCTCTCGTATCGGCCATGATGAACTGACAAGAGCAGGGTCCTCACCGAATCCGCGAAATGCACCAAGGCGGCGGCCTCGGTCGCGGAGCTGGCATGAATAATCAACTAGCCATGAATATGCGCCCTAGGCCTGCTAACGGCGTGCCCAACGGTATGAGTGCGGATGCCCGGAAGACGCTGTGAGTCATGTACACGCTGGCCTAAGACTACCACCGCTGACTGTTGTGTAGAACGCCGCAGCAGCTACAGACATATAAGATAATGACGCAATCGAACAACCCGCAGCAGATGACCAGGGAACAGGCTGAGGTTGATATGACCGGCCGCCCCGGCACGCCGGCCGAAGGCGACAATGGCGGCTCGCCGTCGAAGCGACCGCGACTCGAGAACCAACAATTCAATGGCGGAATGATGCCTAACGGCCGCCCGATGCAAGGTGGTCCGCCCCAGGGCATGATGATCCAGAATTCATTCAATCCTCAGATGAACCAGAACCAGTTCCGTCCAAATGGCGCCATGGGTCAGAAGCCCATGCCGGTGAGTGTGCTGCGCATCTCTCGTGCTGTCGCCGAGGAAAATGACTAACTTGACTTCGTAGCCCAACATAGCCAACGGAATGAACCTGATGAACCCGTCCGGTTCTCCGATGATGTCGGGCATGAATCAAGGACAATATGGTGACAACATGGCTCTGGAAATGTACAACAACGGTCGCTTGGGCGCGCAACCCATGCCAAACGCGCCTGGGGCTAACAACAACGGAAACCATGCGTTACAAGACTATCAAATGCAGCTGATGCTACTGGAGCAACAAAACAAGAAGAGATTGATGATGGCTAGACAAGAGCAAGACAATGCCGTCAGTCGTGACGGAGGGCCCCTACCTATGCCCGTGGCGCCAGGAATGTCTCCGTCAGGCAGCCGCAGTGGCACGTCACCAAACCCAACAGAGCAGCTGAAACGCGCACATATGGGCGGCCTCCCCGCCTCGCCTGCCGGAGGTGAGAACATGCAGGGCCGGTCACCGGCGAGCGTGTTCATGAACGGGATGCTGCCAGGCGGCGATTTCAACCAAGCCATGTTCATGGGCGGTGAGAAGCCGGGCATGGGAGGCCCCACTGGTCCGGGCATGCGTCCACCTACATCAATGAACATGGGTCAGCCACCAAGCAGGATGGCTCAGCCCATGATGCGGAGCGCATCTCAAGGCGGCCAACAGCCTATGGGTACACCCGGACAGCGAAACGACATGCCGCCGCCACAGGCGCCTGCTGGCGGAAGCGCTCAACGGAATCAGCCGCCATCTCCGGCTCCTAGCTCCAATGCACCACCCACACCATCGCAGTCCAACAAGGCTGCTCCGAAAAGCAAGAAAGCCAAGGAAGCGGCTGCAGCCAGCGGTGACAGCAAGAAAAAGTCGGCCAAGAAGAGTGCCCAAAGCAATGCTGGCGGTGACAACGAACCGCCAGCGACGCCGACGCCGTCTACGCCGATTACGCCGCAGCATCCGAATTCGTTCAATGGACCAGACAAAGGCCAGCCCGGTATGCTGAACAACGCTCAGGCTCCGGTGTCGCAGATGCAACCTCAGCACCCTATAGCGCAGCAGCCAGACATGGGCGCCAGCTTCGAGTTTGGTGCTGATAGCCAGAACTTCAACCTGGACTTCAGCACGCTCGATAATAGTGACGTCCTGGAGAACTTTGATTTTGACAGTTTCTTGCACACGTCGACAGAAGAAGGTTTCAACTTTACCGATGGCATGGTGGGAGGAGACTTTTAGTCTGGGGTCAGGCGAGTAAGGTGACAACGACATTCTGGAGGCTTCTGTTTGTGAATTGTTGGATTAGCGGGGGTTAGTTGGTTGAATGGATGAGAACGGGACCTGGTTGCATTGGCAGGCGGCTGGCTGTCCACAGCTGTGTGGTCTGGGTCGATGGCGCTCCAAGACGCGGATGGTGCTCGGATCTCAAAATTGTGTTAGTTACTATACCCTCTCCAATTGCCACCGTTGGATATATTTGATGTTTGGGTAGAGGAGGTATCTTAATTTATTTGTGATGACACCGGCACCACTGGCTACGATAACTACTACTATTAGCTTCGTGCTCCCCCTCGTCGCCGATATCTGTTGCCCTTAGTCAGCTGAGGTGGCCCCAGCGTCACGCCTTCCTCGTACAGCAGACAGACTTGCCGCACCTGCCAGAAAATAGGGGTGCAACGCCCTTGCCGTCGATGGCAGGCTGTAAAGGGAACAGAAGTCCGACAAGCCTTGGGGAGGGGGGGAGATGGCTGTTGCTCCGGGGAGTCTATCTACCTGACTGCCATGACCGGACTACTGAGTCTTGATCTCTCGTCATCATGCGATATCAGAACTGGGATGTGCTGCTGTTCCCGGGAACATCAAGGGTGCCCATGCAAGAATTCGACACGAGATTTCATGTCTTGACCTTGACTGGCAAACCGTCAACTCCAAGATCGATCGGCCATCTGTTCATGGACGGCCGGTACGAATCATTGACCAAACTTCCCCTGTTGACATGCTTCATCACCAGTCAGTTAGAGAACCGTCCGTTTCGAGTGTCGATTCACAGCTGGGCGCCACCAAGCCCGTCTTCAATCCTTTTGGCGCACAAGGCCAAGCATGAGACAGTCGCTTTCCAGGCTCGGGTGCATATTGATGGAGTCCACCAATGGTGAGGCTTCCCAGTCACCGGCGTCTGCTGTGGGCACTTACCTTTCAACAGCAGCCGTACATTCACGGACGCTGTGAGCTGGCCAGAGGTCTTCGATCACTGTGATTCCAATGCCACCAGGCCAAGCTCCGAGTTGCAATTTCCTTCGTTCCATCCAGAGCTGCTCCAGCAAGCAAGTTGGGACGCTGCAGAACACCGGGGAAGGATCCGGGTTACGATCGCAGAAGGAGTGATGCGAGGGCCAGCATTTGAGCGTCTGCGGGATGTCATCGCTTTCTCCTTCCAGCATGCTCCGCTCAGTACGAGAATGAACAGCTACCGAGCACTAGCAACATGCTGACTCTTTGCAGACATCTTGGAGCATTCTGGGCTCGCGTGGCCAAACCCGCGTGCATTCGCCAACGGACTAGGACTACCACCACAGGTCTTCAGCCGTGTGCTAGGCCATGAAGCCCATGCGCACGCAGCTCCTAAGCCTGTCGCACAACTTGACGACCCCTTTGTCGACGCACAGTCAGTCTTAACCCCGCTGCCTGCTCAATGGAAGCTCAGGTCTGGGGCCGCGACGACAACGGACGAATCGCTGCCAGACATATCGAGCAACCAGAGAGAACAGACAGGGAGCGTGGTCTCGGTTGAGACATCGAGCGTGGTGGAAAGGAGTCGTACAAGGTCGGGGTCACTGGCCAAGAGGAAAAGAACAGGCAGTGAATCGACGGATGTTGGAGCCTCGGAGCTTCATATGTCAAGATAGACGGATAGGCAGCCACTCATTCTGTTACAGTAGCACAGTATCAGAGGTCAGTAAGGTGCATACTCTGAATATGCCTGTTCTGGTTCGGTGGAGGATGTATGTCCAGAAGCAGCGATTGAGTCTAGACTGTGGTGTGATTGAAGTGCACACAGTCCATGTCTCGATTCTTATAGTGACCACAGCTTATTAGTCTATCAACATGATTGCTAACATTCAATATTAATGATTTATGTTCTGGCTGGTCAAAGAAATATGCAGACTGCAAGACCCTGCTCACAGTTTCCCCACGTTTGACTAAATTAGAGGTTCTAAAAACAAATGAAGATGTTAGACAAACTATGCTGCACTAATAGGTTAACGACATAAATTACCCCACAGGTGGTGTAAAACTTTTGCCGTGTGGCGAGCATGGAGGAAATGGGGTGTTATGAGTCAAATTTGGCTGACATTGGCATTGGGCATGTTCATGTCGGCCTCTACAGTGATACTCAACAGACTCGAGTTCGTCTGAATAACAATTTCTTTGTCAGGCTGTCGAATCTCTTGGGTTACTCACTCAAAGGCCTGCAAGCACGGTTGACAGTTACACTACCCTGCTCTCATCCACCTAAGGCGTGATAGCAAGCACACAAGCCAAGATGCCTATGCTCCGTGAGCCGTGGAAAAAATACCAGCAATTCAAGCCACTTGACCTGCCCAACCGACAATGGCCGTCCAAGATCAACACACGGCCGCCACGCTGGCTGGCCACTGATCTGCGCGACGGCAACCAGAGCCTGGTGGACCCGATGGACGGCGAGCAGAAATTGCGCTTCTTCAATATGCTCGTCGAGCTGGGCTACAAGGAAATTGAAGTCAGCTTCCCGTCGGCCAGCCAGACTGACTACGATTTCACACGACACCTGGTCGAGACGGAGGGTGTGGTGCCTGACGACGTGTACCTGCAGGTGCTTAGCCCGTGCCGCGTGGAGTTGATCAAGCGAACGGTTGACTCGTTGAGGGGTGCCAAGAAGGCCATTCTGCACCTCTATCTGGCCACGAGTGAGTGTTTCCGCCGAGTGGTGTTTGGGCTGAGCGAGGAGGAGACGATCGAGCTGGCGGTCAAGTGCACCAAGTACGCGAGGAGTCTGACCAAGGACGACCCGAGTCAGGCGGGCACTGAGTGGTTGTATGAGTTCAGTCCCGAGACCTTCTCCGACACCAGCCCGGAATATGCGGTCAGAGTGTGTGAGGCGGTCAGACAGGCGTGGGAGCCGACCAAGGAGAGCAAGCTGATTTTCAACCTGCCGGCCACCGTCGAGGTGAGTACGCCGAATGTGTTTGCCGACCAGATCGAGTACTTTTGCACGCACATGACAGACAGAGAGACGTTTTGTGTGAGTGTGCACCCGCACAACGATCGCGGCTGTGCGGTGGCCGCGGCAGAGTTGGCTCAGATGGCAGGGGCGGAGCGCGTCGAGGGCACCTTGTTCGGAAATGGCGAGCGCACGGGCAATGTGGACTTGGTCACCCTAGCTCTTAATCTCTACACGCAGGGCATCTGGCCCGAGGTCGACTTCAGTGATATCAACCGAGTCATCAAAGTGGTGGAGGAGTCGAACAAAATCCCGGTGAATGAGCGGTGGCCGTATGGCGGGCAACTGGTCGTGTCTGCCTTCTCCGGATCGCATCAGGACGCCATCAAGAAGGGCTTTCAGGCGAGGAAGAAGGATGGCGACCGCGCCGACGATCCATGGCGGATGCCCTACCTCCCCCTCGACCCGCAGGACATTGGCCGCACCTACGAAGCAGTGATCCGAGTCAACTCGCAGTCAGGCAAAGGCGGTGTGGCCTGGGTTATCCAGCGCGGCTTGGAGCTCGACCTGCCTCGCGGCCTCCAAGTCGCCTTCAGCAAGATTGTGCAGAAGGAAGCCGATGCCAAGGGCCGCGAGTTGCTGCCGCAGGAGATTCAGCATCTGTTCGAGGAGGCCTACCACCTCAAACGAAACCCGCGATTTACACTGATCGACTACAACATCACAGCGGTGCGACAGCCGCCCTCATCAGCACCGGAGCGAAAGCTGTCATCGTCATCGCCGGCTCAGAACACGTCGACGGCAAAACGGCAATTTGCCGGCGTCATTGCCATTGACGGTATTCAGCACCCGGTTGTTGGCGTTGGCAACGGTGCCATCTCGTCGTTGGCGAATGCCCTGCATTCCTTGGGCATTGATCTCGATGTTGCCGATTACAAAGAGCACGCGATTGGTGGAGGCAGAGACGTGAAGGCAGCCACGTACATAGAGTGTACGGCCAGCAACTGGCATGACAAGGTGTGGGGTGTCGGCATCCACGAGGATGTGGTGCAGGCGAGCCTCATTGCATTGCTCAGTGCGGCGAGCTCGGTAAGTGGTCGATGAATAAAGCTGCAGCCAGGCTAATGATCCTTTTTCTAGTTCTTAACCTCTCGTGTCTCGACACCGGTTCCCTTCAAGCCGAAGCATATCAGGGATTTTTCCGTGGATGAGATTGAAGCCTTGGACAAGTTGAATATCAGTACATCACCAGAGAGTCCGCTGGCACAGGATACGCGTACCACTTCACCGTTGAAAGACAGTGTCACCGCACCAAAGCCCGATTTGCACCCGTTGGAGAGAAAGGCTGACGAGCAAAGGAATGGAGTCAATGGGCATGCATGATCATGGCGAGGTCCAAAGCACTTGATGGTATCAACACATAAGTTGGCTGGTTTGGTCAAAAGTAACCCTCCATTCTGCATATCATCTTTTGTCTCTTCTCCGCATATCTCTAGTACATTACTCTCTCCGGTATTCGCCCCTCGAGCAGCACTGTCCCGATTTTTCTCGCCAAGACTCTCCTGTCTCGTGTCAGCAGCTGAAGCATTTGTTCCGCGGGCGGCTGCACCCAATCGGAGCGACAGCGCACTCGGCATGCAAAGACCGACCTACGCCATCGGTCAGTAACCACGTTGGCGGACTTTTCTGCCACACCCCAGAGCACCTTTATTTGTCTGGCACAGGAATACAGTAATAATACGCCGCTGATCGCGCCACGCCGCGCGGCATGTATTGCTTGCAGGTTTCATCTTGCATCTTGCATTTGCTCCAAAGCTTTAGCTATCAGTTGTTCCGGCCGTATAGGAGGAGTATAGTAATTCGGCTCCCGAGGAAAAAAAGGTGCTTCCCTGTAAATTGAATGGCACTCTCTCCTGCTCTTCCTCATTCTCTTAATATCATTTCTGATTCAGCTTCTCGTTTTCGTTTATTCCATATCCTCTCTCTCTTTAATTCTGCAGCTGTGCAGTTCGTAGTCTACCCTGCGAGTAGTACTATGCTCTCTGGCTTTCGGTAAACTAGGAGTATAAACCTGTGACAAGAACAAGAACAAGAACAATAACCACTGCACTGCACTGCACATTGGTATAGTTCTGCATCGCAGCGCGGAATAGACCAAAGCAGAACAAAACAGAGCAGACACGTCAGTTTGTACCATCATCGCCTATACTATCTTCAACAACAACAACTGCACTGCACTGCACATTAGTAGAGTACTGCATCGCAGCGCGGAATAGACCAAAGCAGAACAAAACAGAGCAGACACACGTCGTTTTGTACCATCATCGCCTATATCATCATCATCAACAACAACAACAACAACAACATCAACAACAACATCAACAACAACATCAACAACAACATCAACAACAACATCAACAACAACAACAACATCAACAACAACAACATCAACAACAACAACATCAACAACAACAACAGCAGCAGCAGCAGCAGCAGCAACAGCAACAGCAGGGAGTTTGGAGCCACCATGTCAGGCAGCATCTCCCGCGCCCGCCGCTCCATCCGCCCAGTCCTATACACCGCCGCTGGCATCACCGTTGTCGGCAGCGCCGCCTTTTACATTGCCTACCGACCCATCAACGTGCCCGGTAGCCAAGGCGCGCTCATCCCTCCACCCACGGCGGCCGATGGCACCATCATACCGCCCAAGTTTCCCCTGATTCAGAGTCGCGAGCAGATGATTAGTGAGCTAAGAAAAAGTGCGGCTTCGAACGGACGACACAGCGATGCTGGGCACCAGCTGCAGCAGTCGGTGAGAAGCAACTTTGAGCAGTTGAGGCACGGGTCGGCGAACGGTGGTGGTGCTGCGCACGAAGAAGAAAAGGGCCAAAAGGCGGGCGACGACGGGGAAGGAGCAGGAGAAGAGTACGACTTGCTAGTGATCGGCGGAGGCGCCACAGGCTCGGGCATTGCGCTCGATGCAGTCACACGTGGGCTCAAAGTGGCACTCGTCGACCGAGACGACTTTGGCAGTGGCACGAGCTCCAAGTCGACTAAGCTGGTGCACGGCGGCGTCAGATACCTGGAAAAGGCCGTGTGGGAACTCGACTACAACCAGTATGCGCTGGTCAAGGAGGCCCTTCGCGAGAGGAAGTACTTTCTCGATACCGCGCCGCATCTCTCGTCCTGGCTGCCCATTATGATCCCCTTGCAAAAGTGGTCGCAGGCGCCTTACTTTTGGGCGGGCGCAAAGGCCTATGATTTTCTCGCCGGCAGTGAGGGTATCGAGAAGAGCTACTTCTTGAGCCAGAGTCGCGCCTTGGATGCCTTTCCAATGCTGAAGAAGAGTGATCTCATCGGCGCCATGGTGTACTACGACGGCGCGCACAATGACAGCCGCATGAATGTCAGCCTCGCTGCCACCGCCGCTGTGTACGGCGCTACAGTGGTGAATCATCTGGAAGTCACGGGCCTGACAAAGGGTCCGGATGGAAGGCTGAACGGTGCGGTGCTCAAGGACGTGATTGCAGAGAAGGACCGGCAGAAGGAAGACGACATTGTTGTTCGTGCCAAGGGTATCATCAACGCCACTGGCCCGTTCAGCGACGCAATTCGCAAGATGGACGACCCCAGTGTGCAGGACATTGTGGCTCCGAGCTCGGGCGTGCATGTCGTCCTGCCAGGCTACTACAGTCCGCAAGCCAACAGCATGGGTCTGATCGATCCGAGCACGAGTGACGGCAGAGTCATCTTCTTCTTGCCGTGGCAGGGAAATACAATCGCTGGCACCACCGACACTCCCTGTCAGATCACGCCAAACCCCGTGGCTGGGGAGAAGGAGATTGTCTGGATTTTGAATGAGATCAGAGACTACTTGGCTCCGGACATCAATGTCAGGAGAGGCGATGTGCTCGCGGCGTGGTCGGGCATTAGACCCCTGGTCAAGGATCCTAAGGCCAAGAACACCGAGTCGCTGGTCCGCAATCACTTGGTCACGCTGTCGGATTCGGGCCTGCTGACCTGTGCCGGTGGTAAGTGGACGACATACCGGCAGATGGCCGAGGATGCGGTTGATGAGGCCATCAAGGTCTTCAAGCTGCGCACCAAGCCTCTCACTGCGCCCATGAGGGTTAGTGGCACGGAGCATATCAATGATGCCGCCGTGCTGGACGGCACCTGCCAGACACACCAGGTCCGACTGGTGGGAGCACACGGTTGGTCCAAGACCCTGTTCATCCATCTCATTCAGCACTTTGGCATCGAGACAGAGGTGGCCCAGCACCTGGCCAAAAACTACGGTGATCGAGCTTGGACTGTCGCGGCGCTGTCCAGCCCGACCGAAGAGCGGTTCCCCGTGCGAGGCAAGCGACTGTCACCTCTCTACCCCTTCATCGACGGTGAAGTGCGATACGCCGTACGCCACGAGTTTGCACAGCGAGCCGTCGACGTCATCGCACGACGCACGAGGCTGTCATTCCTCAACGCGCAAGCAGCTCTGGAAGCGCTGCCAAAGGTCATCGACCTGATGGCCCAAGAGCTCAAGTGGGATGCCAAGCGAAAGGAAGCAGAATGGAAGGACAGTGTGCAGTTCTTGGCATCGATGGGCCTGCCCAAGAGCATGCTGGGCCTGACGAGGAAAGATGTGGAGAGCGGCAAGAGTACCTTTGCCAGCGACGAGGAGAGGAAGCGGTACTCGCGATTTGGTAAGTGCAAGGCCCTAATGGGCGACGAGAACATGTGCCAACTAACGCCACGCAGATGGGCCAGCAGATACGCTAGCTAGCGACGCGAAGCTGATGCCTGAGGTGAATCCGCTTGTCACGGCTGAGTCGCCGGCCAAGCAGTAGGTGGATAGACTGTATACTATGTACCGAATCGATTGATACCCCCCTACGTCTCCGTTTGAGCTCTGACCAACTTGTCTGTTTTCACTCGTTGGTCGCTCTTGACTTTTTTTTGGTTTGGATTTTTTTTCATCGCACACGCAGCACCATCCGATGTTGAAAGACGGGATGCATGAATAGGGAGAGATGAATCATTACCAGCGCCATGGTACACCAACCTCTTAGTTCGCCATCCCATCACTACGCACCCATACATGATAACTTGAGGAAGAACTTTTAAACGGGTTGGTGTCTCCTCTCTCTCTCTCTCTGTCTTCCTTTCTTTCTGATGAAATAAATGCTGACCACTCGTAACAGAAACATCCTTCGGTCAGGTTGTTTTTTCTTTTTTCTTACACAAAAAACCTTTTCTTACTGATTCCACTGCGGTATTATTGATGATTGAATGACGACAACAATGGAATGCTCGACTCGGCCTCCAAATGTGCATAGCCAGGACTGGATGCCCAGCTGGCGTCGCAGGACCCTGGAAGACGTTGTGAAATTGATCATGCTTAAGAAGAATAGTACACAGCAACGGGCTCTGCAACGAACTTCTGCGAATGACGACGCTACCAGGGATTCACGCTCTTCTGGCGCTACAACCGCCGACAGTGTGGACAAAGATGGCTCGACACTTTGTCTCCATCCTTCTATGGCCGCGTCTTGTGCACGGGGGTCGATTTTCGAGTCTTCGAATGCAGCGGACGGCAACCTGATGGAAGCAGCAGGCTATGCTACAATGAGTTGGTGGTAAGTGATGCCGCCAGTCCGACTGTGGAGGCTACAGCTGACTGGGGGCTCAGGCAATGCGGAATGCTTATGGTAGCTGAGACTGTCTCTCTTGGGATCTTGTAAGTTATGTGGTGGAGTCAGGGTCCTGGCCATGATACTCACCTATATATTTTTGAAGAACCCTTCCTCGAGCCGTAGCTGATCTAGGTCTTGTGGCCGGGATCACCGTTCTGGTTGGCATGGGTCTGATGGCCACTTACACTGGCTATGTCATCGGTCAGTTTGCACTGCTCCATCGTGGCGTGCAGTCCATAACCGAAGCTGGCGAAATCATTCTGGGCAGATTCGGTCGGCAGGTCTGCTTCTGGGGTGCGAATGGCTTCATCATCTTCATCATGGGCAGCCACCTGCTCGTGTTCCGGAAAATGCTGGACGCGCTTACCGACAATCGATACTGCGGCATGGCCTGGACTGCACTGGCACTCGTCATCAGCTTCTTCTTCTGTATGCCTCGCAGGTGCAGGAAGATGTTCTTGCTGTCGGTGGCGAGTTTTGTGAGCATCTGCGTAACTGTGGTCGCCGTTATCACCGACATGGTCATCCACCACCCAGGGCTGCAGCAACAAGATAGATTCGAATATGGAGTGCGAGCTTGGCCGAAGCCAGGACTGCGGTTCCATGTCTACTTCAACGCCATCTCCAACATGGCTTTTGCATACGCTGGCCACGTGGCATTCTATGTGTTCATCGCCGAGCTCCGGGATCGTCGTGAGTTCCCCAAAGCGCTGGTGTTTCTTCAAGTCAGCGACATCACCATGTACACTGTCACGGGAGCGGTGATCTATATCCTTGCTAGGGACAATGTTAGAGCACCGGCCATTGAAAGCGCCAGCCCGTTGTTTATAAAGATTGCATATGGGCTGGCATCAGTGACGATCGTGATCGCCGGAGTCATAAACGGGCACGTTGTTGCAAAGGCCCTTTACAAGATGTACTTCTGCAAGACGCCCGAGGTCATGGGCGAGAATACGTGTCGGGCACGAATTCCGTGGTATGTGATCAATGCTGGTCTGTGGTTGGTGGCCTATCTCCTGGCAGAGGCCATCCCGGTCTTCAGTAACATGGTGGGCTTGGCTGGGGCGCTCTTTGCATCGTGGTTCAGCTTCGGCATTCCGGCGTTTTACTGGTTCCACATGACCTTTTCCGACACACAAGAGGGAAGGGAGGAGAAGGAGAGCAGTGGTGGTATTGAGAGTCGGAGTGACAATGTCAGGAGATGGATACAAGTGATGGCGAGATGGGACCAGCGTGCCTGGCTCTTGTTTGCATGGAACTTCCTGATTGTGGTTGTGGCTGTGGCAATAGTAAGTTTGATCAGCATAGGCTGTGGGCAGTTGAGGACTACTACTGACTTAAGCGCCAGTGTGTGGTTGGCATCTACGCGAGTGCTAGGAGCATCCAAAACAAGGCAGACACTGCGGGCCGCCCGTTTAGCTGCAGACATGGCGAGTGATGGTAGAAGTGTTGGTGTCAAAGACAGACAGCCGGACGAACGGGACGGACGGACGGACGGGCGGATAGATTTGTATTGTTTGGTTTTGACAAGAGTGATAGAACAGGGGAAAGGAAGGAAAGGACTCTCGTCAAGGGAGTGAGTGTATGGATGAAATATCTTGAAATCGGCGCCTGTGGGAAGATAGATACAGTAGGATACCAAGTGGAAAACCAGCGTGTTGGTTCAAGCATGGATGCGTACATGCGTACATGCGTACAGTCCATGCAATGACAATAGACAAGAAAAGAAAGTAGAATTCCTTTTTTGTTTACAGTTGTACTAGGATGGGATAGGGATAGAGACTTGCTTGGCGGCAAGCAAGGTTCTTAAAAGTTACAAGTTCTTGTCTTTTTTAGTCTTTTTTTGCGTGGGAACATGGATATCGTTTCTTCTGCTTGGGAGCACCTCTCTCTCTCTCTCTCTCTCTCTCTCTCTCTCTCTCTCTCTCTCTCTCTCTGTCTCTGTCTCTTCCTCTCTCTCTTCCTCTCTCTCTTCCCCTCTCTCTTCCTCTCTCTCTTCCCCTCTCTCTTTCTCTCTCTCTTCCCCTCTCTCTTTCTCTCTCTCTTCCCCTCTCTCTTCCTCTCTCTCTTCCTCTCTCTCTTCCCCTCTCTCTTCCCCTCTCTCCTCCTCTCTCTCCACGGCACACGCTCTCTCTCCGTCTCTCGTGTTTATGAAGCAAATTTTGTGCCAACTCAACTCATCCATTAAAAACAAAGGCAAGCAAACCAAAAAAGTCATCAATCACTTAGGTACACACACACACGCCATTCGCTCGGTAACGCTGCAATATGCACGGCAATCTGTAATCCATAACTCAAGTCAACTGCCAATACATAAGCCAGAATAGAAAGTGCGGAAACGGTAGCAGCGAAACGACTGTGACTGTGGTAGCATTCATCATGGCTATCCCACTAAGAGACTCGTGAGCGTTCTTTTGTTGGTGTGGCCATTCGTCCAGTGACAACCGCGATGTTGGCGGAGGAGCAGTGGAAGAAAAGCCAAAGAACAAAGGAAAGAGTATGTGAAGCGATGGTCGTAGTAGTATGTGCATGTATCAGGCATGTCTTTCGTAAGTTTGGTGTGCAGATTTTGCGCGTGGCTGATGGAGCTGATGTGGTCATTGTGGCTGCAGAGTTCTCAATGCGAAGCTGTGTTCGCTTCATGATGCTGGGCGTCGATTGGTAGGGCATCGACCGAGGCCGAGGGGGGGCGGGGCACCAGTTGATCAGATGGGTATTTGACCATGGAGATTGACAGACGCTGTATGGTCAATCTCTAATAACTAGTAGATAGACTACAAGGTGTGGCTGATGGTGCTACCGATCTATCTTCTGCCATGGTTCTGATTGGAGATGGCAACGTTGAGAATCGAAATTTGCAAAGCGGGTATGGCGGCCATCTCTAATGGAGAGTAAACTAGAGTGCTTGAGTGGTTGTGTCATCGATCTGTCTTCTGCCAGGAGTTGAGGTAGGCCATCAAGCCGACGCCAATCAGGACGACGCCCAGCATGGACACATAGGGTGCTGAAATGAGGACTTCGCCATTCTCATCCTTGCGTAGCACAGTGGTGACGACATGCTCGAGGGGTACTCTGGGAGTGCGTACGTGTCCATTTGCATGAGTGAGAGACTTCAAGGCCGATGGTGGGTCGGGAGCATCGGCGGAGAGGTCTACGATGGAGGTGAGCCCGTCTTCATGACCGAGATTCTCCTCACGCAGACGATCGATCATGGCGGCCAGACTCTCTCGGGCAGTAGTAGCGTCAGATTCGGCCGCGTCGGCGCGTCGCTTCCAACCATCCATCTCGGCTTTCATTCGCTGCATCTCAGCCAGGGTGGCGTCGAGTTTCTGCTGAAGATTGACTTGACCGGTAGAAAGAGGGTTGACAGGGGCAGTGTCGGCAGCCTTGACACTGGCGTCGTGCTCATCCGGAGTGGAGGAGGAAGGGTCGACGGCGTGTTCGACTCGAGTGACGGGGCGGGCGGCAGCGGCATGCTCGAGTCGGTGAGCACGCTCCTCTGCATCAGCGCGCGCGGACCTCTCCTCCTTGAGCATGTCTTCCAACTGCTTGACCCGAGTGGCCTGTGAGTCAAGCTCCTTCTTGGCGACTGACAAGGCTTCGATCAGCTGCAGCAGTTGGCTGTTTTGCGTGTTGGAGGCAGCCGAGGCCGTCGAGGCGGCTGGGCTGTCTTTGGGCCTGGCGGTATCGGCCCTCTTGAGAAGACTGGACAAAGACAGGCCATTGACTGGGCTTGTCTTGGCGCTGTCTGGCTTCTCTGGCAGCGGCTGTTGTGGCGGCGGGGCCGGAGGATCAGCAAAGCGAGTCAGATGGTCAGTGCGAGGGGACTTGAACTTGTTCTTGCCCTCTCTTGCAACTGGCGAGTCAGCCTTGTCCTTCCGGGCATTGCCTTCCGGGTTGGGGAAAGCGTCGAGATAGAAGCCGACCTGGTCGATCTCGGTGGCTTGCTGTCTGGCAGCTCGCAATTCGACGGCGATGGATTTGACAAGCTGTTCGACACTGAGAGGTGTTGTCTGACCCCAGAAATTCATCTGTCGACCTTGACCGGCACTCATCTGGCTCGCGCCAAGGCTGGGGGGGCCGGAGGAGCGGCCGTTGGAGAGGGGAGGGCCAGGCCGGCTTCGCGAGTGCATCATGGGGGTGCTCATTGGGGAGGGAAGGAGCGAGGTGCTATGAGAAGGGTCCAGGTCGCCAAAGCTGAGGTCGAGGACATTGTTTGAAGGGGCGGGCAGGCCGACGTATTCGACTCTGGCAGAGACCTTGTGATGGACGATGGTCTTTTGGTCCTCGCTGACAATGTCGATGCCCAGCTCTAGGGTGTCCTGAGGATGGAGCTCGTGGGGTTCGGACTCCTTGTTCTCATGGGACAGGCGCTGTCCGTTGACGAAGGTGCCGTTGGACGACTTGACGTCGCGAATCCAGACCTTGCCGGACCTTTCGGCCCAGACCTCGGCATGCTGGCGTGACAAGACCTTGGAGTCGAAGTAGCCGTTGGTCGGCGTGGGCACGGTCTTGGCGTTGGTCTGACGGCCGACACGCAGAACATCGGGGAAGAAAGGCACGTTGATCTGTTTGCGGTCGAATGTGCCGTTGATGGGCTGCAGAGCCAAGATAGCGCCAGTCTCGGGCGGGACAGCGGTATTGGATGGCCGAAGACCGTTGGTCTGCAGATTCTGGGCAGGAAGAGCAGGTAGGACGGGACCTTTGCCGGACAGTTGGACGGATCCGTTGGCACGCGCACTACTCAGACCGGATGTAGATTCAGCCTTAGAGATAGGCCAAAAGCCGCCTCTGGCCTTCTTCTTGGCCGGCAGGGCCGAGTCTCCATTGGTGAGGTGAGGCTCGGCTGCGGTCAAGGTCGAGCTGGAGCTGGAGCTGGAGCTGGACGAGGTGGAGAGGGGCGAAGACAGCGAGGAGGAGCTGCTTCTCTGGACCTTGCGCTGGGGTATGAAGATGCGGGAGACATCTTCCGTGCTCATTGCTGAAAAGCCTCCTCCAGTATTTGCACCATTCCAACCAAGGCGAGGGAGGGATTGGAACGTGGGCGGAGACGCAACCGCAGTCGTCATTGGGAAGGCGCAGGTTGGGGTCTGACGCCGGGTCAGTGCAGAGCCGAGGATGACGGTGAGTCTACTGTCTAGGCTGGAGCTGAAATGGAAAGATGAAAAGGCGGCAAAGGAAGAAGGAAGGCAAACAGGCGGCCGTGCTCAGACTCGGCATGCGTCGACGGCGAGGTCAGCAGCAGCTGGGGCGACGGCGAGGGACTGGATGGCGCAGCCGCACTGTCCACCGGCCTTCTCGGTCGTGGGGCTGGTGTGAGAGGTACTCGTGGACGAGATTGGCCGCTGGTAGAAGGCGCAGATGGGCTGCGGATGGGCTGCGGATGGGCTGCGAATGGGCTGCGGATGGGCTGCGGATGAGCTGCTCGTGTGTGACGGTGGAGACGGGGGACGGCGTGCACGGCGAGAGAGTGGGGGAGCAAGGCGGCTGCTGGTGCGGAGGGTCGATGGCCGGTGGCTAGGGCGGTGGCAGCGATGGCAGCCTGGCTTCTGGAGGTGGCAGCGGCGGGGATGGGGGGGAGCGAGACGGCGACAGCGATGATGACCCGGTCAGAGGTCGATGGAAAGGGCGGCACATGAGGTCCGGTACCCCGTTTGGCTGCCAAGCCTAATATGGCGCGCTAGACCTATACAGGCATGGCGTGACTGGCTGGGTGGAGACCAAAAGACTCCTGGTTGGAGAGTGCCCGGTCACGTGGATGGGTGACATTTATTGCTACTTGTACTTGTACGGTGCTTACACGCTGAGGGCCGGTACAGAAGCTGTGCATGTTACCAAGATGCCGCCGATGCCGCAGGGTGTGCAGCAGCGTGGGCCCTCGTGGGTCGACAAGCGTAAGTTGGATGCTGCAGCGCTGGAGAGGGGCCCAAACTGATGGCAGAACAGTCAAGATGGGAATGCTGATGGGAGGAAGTGAGTGGTAGACTGCAGCAGCACTGCAGCGGCACTGCAACTGCAGACAGACAAGAGCTGACATGGGGCAGCGGTGGGCTCGATTATGGGATTCATCTATGGTGGGTGCATTGTCTGACAGATGACTGCTGATGGCGAGGAGCTGGCAGCTGACTGCGTGCAGGCACGGTGACCATCTTCCAGTACGGAGCGGGCCAAGCTGGCGTGATGAGGACGCTGGGCAAGTACATGCTGGCGTCGGGGGGGATGTTTGGGTGAGCAGGCGACGTGGGCGTCGACTTGACAGCGCAGGACTGACAGCGCTCATCAGGCTCTTCATGGGTGTCGGCAGCATCATCCGGTCGGACTCGGCGCCGGTGACGGCACACATGGCCCCGGGGCTATGGCTACGAGCACAGAGCAGCCCGATTGTGGCACAAGCACGGCGACGGCGAGACGCGGCTGAGTGATGGGATGAGATGAGATGAGATGGGATGGGATGGGATGGGATGAGATGGGATGAGATGAGATGGGATGAGATGAGATGGGATGAGATGAGATGGGATGGGATGGGTGAGATGAGATGGGATGAGATGAGATGGGATGAGATGGGATGAGATGGGATGGGATGGGGTGAGATGAGATGGGGTGAGATGAGATGGGACGAGATGGGATGAGATGGGGTGAGATGAGATGGGACGAGATGGGATGAGATGGGGTGAGATGAGATGGGGTGAGATGAGATGGGATGAGATGGGATGGGATGAGATGGGATGAGATGATGGGATGGGATGGGATGGGAGGAGATGAGATGGACGCGAAGCGGAGGCACGGCTGGTTGGAGGAGCAGAAAAGCCGAAAAGGACAAAAGGACAAAAACGATCAAGACTGATAAAGGATGTCGGTCTTGGTTTGTACAAGTACATACAGGACAGGTTAATTAGTGGCGGCCGCGCGCTGGCTCAGCCGGCGACCAGGACCCAGATTAAAAAGAAGATCATCAGCACGCCAAACATCTTGGCCACCAGCCACCGGTTGCCCTGGACGCGGTTCCAGTACTTGAGCAGCTCACGCTGGGCGCCATGGACGTTGTCGACGACGTCCTCAGTGTTGGCGTCGATGCGTTGCAGCATCTCGCCCTGCTCCTGCACCATGCCGGCCAGCTGGCCGAAGATGCTGCCCAGCTCGTTGATGGTTTTCTCGATGGCCTCGATTGCCTGGCCGCGCTCGTGGATGTAGGTGTTAGTAGGCTGGGCCTCTTCCATCAGCAGCAGCTGCGAGTCGGGCACGTGACCGCCATTGGCCAGGCGTGAGGCCGATGACGACGCCGTCGGCTCGAGCGTCAGCAGGTCTGAGGCCGAGGCCGCCTGGTACGGCTGCCGGCTCTGGCCGGGCGTGGGCGTGGGCGTGGTGGTGGTGTTGGTCGTCGTCGTCGTCGTCGTCGTCGTCGTCGTCGTCTGGTAGAGCGGCGACTCGGACCGCGAGGCCTCAAAGTGCGGCTGCGAGCGCGCCGACACGGCCGAGACAAAGTTCTCGGTGCGTGAGCGCGAGGCCTGGATGTTCTTGGTGCGGATCTCGAGCACGTCCTTGAAGTTGGCTGCAACGTCGGTGACCTTATTCTGCAGCATCAGCACGACCGTCTTGTGGTGTTGGCCCTCCTGGTCGGCCGAGCGCGGCTGCGACGCTGTCGGGTGCTGGGCCTGAGTGAGCAGCTGCAGGCTGGAGATCTGCTGGTTGAGTGCGGCCAGATCCTGCTTGACCACGTACGTCAGCTCGGAGATCTCGACGGGCCGGTCGTCGAAGATGGCCTTGCGCTTGGCCACTGCGTGCGTCAGCTATCTGGTCTCACTCGATCGCGGGCTGCCATCACATACGCTGCGCTAGGCGCTCCAGCTTGGCCATCGTCGCCGTGATGCCGCGTCCGATATGGGCAGCATTGCGCGCAAACTCTGACCGTGCACCGGGCGCGGCGGCCGAGCCATGGCCACTGGCCTCGCCTTTCTGCGAATCCGACAGGAGCGGCTGGTGCTGAGGCCCCGGCCGGGCAACGCGCTGTCGTTTCTGGGCCTGGACGAGGATGGTGCGGAACTCGGGCGTGCGGTCTTGGATCGATGCCGTGGCTGTGGCCGTGGCCGTCGTTGTCATTGGCGTCGTCGTCGTCGTCATCGCCGTCGTCGTCGCCGTCGTCATCGCGGCGAGCGGCGCAGCGTGTCAGGGAGCCGACTGTTGGCGCGCACAGGGGCGAGGGCCGAGGTGTCGTTTACAGAGCAGGCGCGGCCATGGTCGACGCAGGGGGAGACTGGCACTGGCGGCGCTGATGCTGGAGGGACACGCCGGCACGAAGCACTCGGCAGGCGGGATGGATATGGGATGTACGGCGTCACTGGTCTGTGCCGCAATGCAGTCAACAGGACTGAGATGGCTTGTCCGGATGTGCAGTCCGCAGTCGGTGGTCCGTAGTCCGGATTAGGCAAATGTCGTTGCTAGGGTTAGGGTTGAGCCCACGCCACACGACCCACCTGACATCTGCCACACACGAGGGCCCACAAATTTCTGCAAAGGGTTAATGTCAGACTTGGGTGGCTGGGCGAGTGAATTCGAGAAGACGGGGAAGTGAGGAGTACAGCAGCAAGACTGGGAGTGCAGCAGCAAGATTGGAGCGGGACTGGGAGTGCAGCAGGATTGGGAGAGCCGCAGCAGGATTGGGAGAGCAGCAGCAGCCAGCCTGGCCTGCAGATGGTTGCAATACGCCGTTATGTGCTCGCATTCGCCGTGCTGTGCAGGCGGATCGGCGCCTAGTCGACGGTCGACAGGGTTACAGGCCACAGAGGAGGCTGGTTGCCGAATGGCCGGGCTGCGCCACGCTAAGGCGGGACGGATGTGCACGAACCATGGTCGACGACGGCATGCTGTTTTGCAGCATCCGGCGAGCTCGAGGTAGTTGGCCATCGTCGACTTGACATCTCCTCTGCCTCTCCTCCGTCTGCTCCATCTCCTCCGTCTGCTCCATCTGCTCTGTCTGCTCCATCTGCTCTGTCTGCTCCATCTGCTCCATCTCCATCTGCTTCTGCTCCATCACCATCACCATCTCCATCACCATCTCCATCACCATCTCCATCTCCATCTCCATCTCCATCACCATCTCCATCACCATCTCCATCTCCATCACCATCTCCATCTCCATCTCCATCACCATCTCCATCTCCATCATCTCCATCATCTCCATCTCCATCTCTGCCTCCTCCATCTCCATCTCCGCCTCCTCCATCTCCATCTCCGCCTCCTCCATCTCCATCTCCGCCTCCTCCATCTCCATCTCCGCCTCCTCCATCTCCATCTCCGCCTCCTCCATCTCCATCT
>QQXO01000182.1:0-47749 GCA_003709845.1 Chaetothyriales sp. CBS 134916 | reverse complement strand
CTGCCACGTTTCATCGGTAGCTTCGAGAATCTCCTCCTAGACAGACAGATAGACAATAGATGATCTGATCTCACGACCAGAGCGCAAGAGGCGCACCCTATGGTAGACAATCCATCAACACTATTCTATTGCAAGCTGATACTAGAGGCACTGACTGTTCAGTCAAGCAAGTCTTGCTTGCCCGGCAGCCCCGTTCGTTAAACATGCTCCATTAACTTAATAATGCGTCCGATTTTAATTACGTGAGGTGAATGTTCGTTGTGGTGACTTGCTCTGAGGAACGCTGACTTACTAGGCACGAGAGATTGGCGTTAAATTGTGGTTGGTTAGTGTTATCAGTAGTGACATGGTACATTCTTGGAGGATATATCGCTAGCTAGCCAAGAGCAGCCCTTTGGGAGATCTTATCAGTACTTGTACATGTTTTACCAAGCACAAGATAATAGCCTTTTTCCATGTTAGAGTGGAAATCCATTAGCGCCCGTGCTGCCGAAGGACTCTTTGCGCTAACAAAGGCTAGCCGAACTGTGTTATCGGGGGCCAAACCAAACGCGAGTGGCTGTTTTCGTTAACAAAGGCTGGCCGAACCGAATACGAGGAACCGTTTGTGTTAATTAGACAGAGGTTGAACCGGACACTGTGGCCATGTGTTAACAGAAGTTGGATGAACGATATACGAAGGGCCGTTGGGTTAAACAGAGGTGGGCTCTTTTACGTCATCGCAGGGGAAACGCGGGCCATTTACAGATGCGCACAGAGAAGTACCTGTTTTTCTGCTTTGGTAGTGTTTGGACCAGCGGTCTGGACTCTTCGTGCATTCTGCATTCTGGTCCCTTGCAAGGGCTTGGACTGTTCTGCTGGGGAAGGATTCCTGTTTTGTTGAAGTGGTACATATACTAATCTAGATTCGTCACGTAAATCGCGTGACTAGAAATTTGGTCTGGGACGCGGACTGCTGGCGCCACATGGACATGATTAATACGTAGATACTGTACAGTAAAAGCAAACTAATAACTCTCCTGTAGCTAAATCGCTCCCTGCTTACAAGGATGGTCCTGTTGTGTCTTCTTTCTCTAAACCCCCTGGCTCACTCGTGCATTTTTACTACTGTAGTTTTGCATGCCGGAGCGTGCTGAGGATGCTCCCTGCTGTGGTAAGACAGACAGCTCAAACCCCCGCCTTCCTGTGCGTTGAAGGCTGAAACATACACCCAATCTCGTACTAAAGGTTTCAGCCTTAACTCAGATCGAAACGTCTAACTGTGTTGTGGCAGTTAAATATTATTAGGTAACAAGAAATGAGTACCGCTGCACTCCACCTTTATGGGCATTGCTACTTTCCCCTCCTTGAACAATCGTGTACAGTAATAAACTAGGATGCTGGGCAAGGATTTTGATCTGACGCTTTGCTGGTTATAATTGGTGGAAACCCTGGTCATGTTCACATCCTGGTGTACATGATTCAGAGGGAACAGCACTGTATTTAGTTTAGCGCCGCTACATTACTCTGGTAAACCTAAAATCAGAGACAGTCCTCCGGAGTAAAGTCTAAAGGTTTGAGATGTCGCGATTAGTTCTATAGGGCTACAGAAAGTGCGACATTGCGCCAAATGTCGCCGAACTTCTAATGACCTGTCTAGTAGTGGTTCCTATGCGCCTCGAATTAGAAACGATTGTGTCGCCTGGAGGATGGGAGGCATGTTAGAAGGTTCAGCGGCAGCTCTAGGTGTCTGGTTCCTTCTTATCAATGAAACCTAACGAATGCAATTTCATTTCTAGATTTCGTCAAAGGAATTTCCCCTTCCCCCTCCCCAATAATCCAGTAAACCAGGGTACGTGACCGGGGTACAAACAGGGAGAATTACCAAGGTGAGACGAAATTTTGACCAATCAGGGGGCTAGTTTACACCCGCAAAGCTCCTTGATTGGTGGAAACTAGATGTAATTAATTACCCTGGTTTACCGGATCATTCAGGGAGAGGTGAAGTAATTCATGGTGACCGTTTGACAACAGGGTGGATTTCAACAACAGTTTCTTGCGACAGCTTGGCTGACGAGTGAAGTGACTTCATCATCGAGGAAGTATCTTTCTCCGATCGTGTCTCTTGGTCGTTATTGCCGCTGACCAGGTCCGGGCCAAACGGGTACGAGGTCGGCTTTCTCTTGATGGGCTCCGTCCTTGCGTGCTCCCAGAGCCTGACTGTAAAGCTCTTGCCCACTGCCTCAATGGGGGGTGTCAGCAGAGGTAGTGAGCCGAACAGGCTGCCGTAGCATATTATCGCCACCAGTAGACAGCATAGCCAGTAGGGTAGGCCGTATTCGAACAGGGTGCACATCGCCCAGGACCCGATGGACCAGAAAATGAAGCCGTGAATGAGATATATGGTGAAGATGTGAGGGAAGATCTTCTGGAGTATTTTCACGGACAGCACTTTTTGCACTGTAGGGCAAATTTCAACAATCGCTTGCATGCTCACTGTCGCCAGCAATGCGTTGAGCCGGGGAATGAAGTAGTCCGGGTAGACAGCATGGCCGGCTTGGGAGATGCTGAGTCCAGACTGATGGTCAGGATGCCATCCGTACTCGAAGGTCGCGTAGTTGACGTGGGTCCATTGGGTAACCAAGTCAATTGTGAACCCTCCCAAGGCCACCGCAATCAGTAACCACAGCACTGGGTAGTATACGAATGGTCTCTTGTGAAGCCAAAGTTTGTACTTGTAGGTCAGGTCGAGATCCGCCAATAGTACTCCAGCGTAATAGTATGAACCCCACGAGAGTCCGTACCAGTGGTTGCAGATACAGAAGGCGTAGAAGGCAAATCGTTTCCAAGGGGTCTTGCATTCCTTCACCATGATGAGGCCAATAAGTGTCTGCCATGCACCTTGTAGTTGGACCGGAATTGTCCAGAGGACTCCGGTACAGTCTGGAGACCAAACAAGTCAGCAAAATTCCATGCTTGGGATTTCATAGCTCGAGGCTTAACTTACAGGTAAACGTGATGTGGGGGGCGGCATTGGGAATCAGGAACGCCAGCTCGATGATCTGGCTGACGAAGATACCTGGATTTTCAACAATGGTAGTAAAAGGCCAGGTGGACCAAGTTACACTTGGAAGATACTCGAGATAATAGATAGCACCGGAATCCATCAAGAAGTACTGCAAGAACGCGATTAAAGCCACAGGTGTCAGGAGACGAAACGGTCGAACGACAATCTTCTGTGCCATGTTGGCCAGGTTTCCAGTTCGCAGGTAATTGGACACCAGGAAGCGCGTTGATATCATCAGAAACGGTCCTATCCAGAGCGCATCAAAGATATAGGTGGCAATTGTCATCCTGGCCCAGTACTCCGATCTGTAGTGGTATGGCACACCCGGCTCAATGACAGCAGGGAAGAATGTCAGCCCGAAATGATTAAGCGTGACCATGATGGCCGATAGCCCGATGAAGCCAGCCAGATAGTCGACACGTTGAACAGGAGGCGATCTCTCGGTCTTATTCTCTGGTTTGTCAGTCTTGTCTGATTCCGCCTTGGCCTTGGGTTCTGGCTTGGGAAAGAGCAGGTTGGTCGAACTACCCTCAGGGGCAGTGGGACTGCCATGTTGGACTGGACTTGAAGGTTCGGTGTTTGCGTTGCTGGGATTCACTGAACCATGAGCGGCTATTTCAAATGAAGACTTATCAAGACCGGTGTCAATACCAGGAAGCACCCGACCGTTACCCGTACCAAAGCCATTGCGGGGCCTGGAGTCGGTAGGTGTGGTAGGGGTGCTCGATCCTCCAACGAAGCTGTCTGATGCATCATTCCGAGCATTTGCTGCTGCTGTTGCAAGATTATAGACGGAACTTTTTCTGGATGGTCTCAGTGAGGCGCTGGGAGAGTGAATTTGGGACTGATATTGGGGTAGCGGGGTAAGAGTGCCAGAAGAAATTGGCTGAATCGTACCGAAGCTGTCCCACGAGGAGGTTCTCCGGAGATCTGTGTAGGATTCAAAAGCCTGGTTATGTTCAATCTCGGCGGTTTCCTTCTTCTCGTAGTCTTTGGCTGGTCCTTCGTGTCCATGGCTAGAGTCTTTGCCTTTCCCTGAGTGAGCACCTCGAAACCGCCGCACCAGTGTCTTCGTCACAAGTGCAATAAACACAGCTGCCATTACCACATCGATAGTAATAGGCACCCATCGGAGGCGATATGGGTGAGACTCTTGGTGCCATTTCTTCAAAGCTTCTTGCGAATACGGTGTGGATCCGCGAAGAGAGTAGTCCGACATCAAGCACGCGTCTGTGCGTGTACATCTCGCGTCGAACAGCTTTTGCTCCTCCTTGGTTGTTAGAGACGAGTTAAAGAAGTGTCGCGTCCATGCGATGTCTGCCTCGGACTGATTCAAAGGAGGTCCTTGCATTGAGTATCTGTTGCCCACGCTCCAATGTTTGTACTGAATGGCCGATGGAGTTGATGGCAAGGTCCCGTTCTGGAGTTTGGTGTAACTGTGACGGAGCTTATCGCCGACGTAGTAGTCAAGTTGTTCCTTTGACCAGTCGACACGATACTCAGTGTAGTACCATGGACTTAGGTCAGTTTCGTTGGCTAAGGCACTGAAGTTCAATCCCAGCCAATTATTGGGAAAGATATTCTTAGCCAAAAAGCTGATCCAAGCGTTAGTATTGTTGTCTGTATTCATCACATCAAGGGACCAGCTCTCAGTCAAATTGTGGTCGAGGACCATTGACATGGCGGACCCATGTCGCCATTTGCGGGGTGGACGCATTGACGCCCGGAAAGATCCGTAGAATATATCTTGACGTCGTGTGCGCACATTGGCTCCCATTACCAAATGCTCCGGTGTTGATGGATCTAGGAAAAGCTGGAGAGCTGTCAGGTTCCGTGCAGTTGTATCATTGCCGACAACAGCGTTCTGCTTGGTGGCACCCTGACGATATATGGAGTTCCATCCAAAGTCACGGCTGTGCTTGTATTCCTGGATTACGTAGTCGTCCTCAGGAAAGCCATTGGTTTCGTTGAAATAGACGATTTGAGCATCAGTGTAGACAATTTCAGCCTCGGCGTCGTAGAAGCCACACGCACAGGCGCTCACATCCTTGTGTGTTGTTGATGACACCTGTGACCTGGCATTTTTGAAGAGAAGACATGGAAGTAGGATGGCTACGATCGTAGCTCTCATCGTCGCCACTGAAAGTCTGAACGGTGAGAGATGAGGCGTTAAAACCGGTAGCAATGTCTGTCCGATAGGAGATCTGAATGAATATAACGCGAGCTAAGATATCATTCTCGCGTTATGACGCAAACGTGTGAGCGAACGAGTGGCTGGAAGGCTCTGCGTCGGATAGCGTTGCGCTCAGTAATGACAGCGCCTTCACGAGGATCATATAAAATGATCCACTGATAAAACTGGAGATTGATAGTGCCAGGACTGGAAACAGGTAGCCACCATCATTGGGAAGAAGGATCGAAACGTCGCGGAGGACCACATCTAAAGGTCAGCCGTTTTAGGCCAAGGTAGTGCTAACAAAAATTCTCCGATCATTAGGCCTGTCGGTTAGAGACGCAGAGTGGGAGCCTCCTCTGCGGAAGCCGTATCTGATCAACACATCTCCATAATTTGATACCAAGGTTGAGATTCGAGTATGGTACTGTACCGTATCGAGCTTGAAAAAAGATGCTCCAGCAAGCACTATCGCTGGGAAGCTGCCTGAACAGGAAGGTAGGGTAAAAACAGACATCTGCAAGGGCCGTAGTCTCCCTTCTACCGGAAACCCTTCCTGCATGCAGAGGCAGATGGGCAGCGCGGAACAAGGGTGAGCAGATAGAGTTTCAAGCGACTTAATCCTTGGCTCAGCTCCACCGTCCACAGGGTAGGGTTTTGGTGACATGTGGCGCAGATTTCGTGGCCATGTCTTTGGCGTTTCGCATAGCCAGCCTGACGTTCGGAAATAAGACAGGGGACTTAGGTGAGTGGCGGCGCTAGCAGGGTTAGCCAATAACGTGGACCGATGGAATGACAGACAAATAAGGTTTGGGCTTGATACTAAGTTTATGATCGTCCGCAAATCACCATTGCCACCCCTGCTCCAACATCTTGCCAAACCTGGCTCAATGGGCCGTGTTCCTGAGTTTGTTCCCTCCAAGGTGCTGGCCCCGGGGCTATCCATGCTTAGCGACAAAGCTTGTTTGATTGTCCAACGACTAGTCCAGAACGAGCAATGCAGGGACTTAGGCCCACCTGTATCCAGACACTACAGTAACATCCGCCGTCTGCGTCGATCGATGTCGATTCGAAATATCCATTTCCGTTCACTTTTTAGGCCCTCACTAACTCTGTGTAGTACAAGAGAGTTTCTTTGCTCATCTAACTGTCATCGATTGACAGGTTCACCATCGAATGAGAGATAGACATTCGAGAATGCGGTCGGGGGAAGCAACCTTTCGTCACAGGATGTTGAACAAGTGGAAGTGATTTAGTGCTGATCTGCACGGCTTTTCCTTCATTGCCTGGGTGAACCAGACAAGCCAATTGGGAGAAACCGTACTCGAGTACTCTATCTAGTCTACGTGCTCCAAGAGTAAACCTGCAGGGTGTTTCGGCCTTAGAGTGCTGTTTGGTCAGCCTCGTAACCACTTAGACATGGTCTTTAAGGTATATCTGTCTCAGCCTAATCCTCGAAGTGACTTCCAAATCCGTGGACGTGGGACTTGTTCTGCCGCTAGGTCACACAATCGCTAGTACTCTTACTCTAATCGCCCATGTGAGGACCGTTTCCTTGGAGGTGGGACTCTGTTGCAGCTTGAGCTAGCCATTTGAGAAGCTTCAATATTGTAGATGCCGACAAGCAATGGTCTCTATAGTCATTTGACTTTGGCAGGTGGGAGTTTACACCAAAGAGTGTGCACCCAAGAATGCAGAAAGTGTGTTGCTTGAGAGTGTTTCAGGCTGATGTATGCGCCTGATGTGGCTTTTCCTTCCCGGGGTGCCCCCAAGGTTAATGCCTGAGTTCATGTAACTCACATACTTTCTGCACTTCGTAATGTTCTATTAGTATGATTCTATTGTTCTAACATAGCTGATTCAGGCCATACAGTAACCCTGTGCGGGCATGGAAGAGGAACTTTGAATGGCTCTATTATTAGTCTAACAGTCTATAATCTATTCCAAACTTGGCCGAGATGTCTTAGTTTCGAGGCGTAGGGTTCCATTTCACGTACTTGCTCACTTGCCGAGCATGACCAAACAGACCCATGACCGCATTTAGCAGAAGCTGGATAGGATATGTCATCGTAAATACGGGAATCATCCACCATCGGACGAATTCCGACCTGACGTGGAAGGTGATCCAGAGTGTCAAAAGCAGACATACCAAGCTGGTTCAAGGTACGTCAGTCAAAGCTCAGAGAAATCTTGTTTGGATGCCTCATACCTGAGAATGAAGAGCCAGTACGCCACAGGGTACTGGAAGAACAATAGCCTTGCCAACTCGTCTCCAGATTTGGGGAAGTTTGTGATGACAATGCTGATGACGAGACATAAATATTGAGTAATCAGATAGTAGCTCGACTCTCGAATATAAAGCAGAGATAGAAGACCGAATCGTTGTCTAAAAGTGCGCTTCCTGCCGGGAGGGGAACGCGCCCAGACCAGGTTGATGTGACGGTAGCTGGCTTGCGCCCATCCTTGAGACCAGCGAAGACGCTGCTTCCAGAAGGCAGCCCACTTCGTCGGAGCCAGCTCATATGAAACCGCATTCAAATCGTGCACGACTCGAGTGCCCCTGCCAAAAGCCCTCAGAGCTGAATCAATGTCCTCGGTCAGCATGCTGCCATCCATCTTGAGGTCACGGAGAAGACTAGTCTTCCAGTAGCCATTAGAACCACAGAAGAGACCAAAGTGAAACATCGCCGATCTTCCTGGGTGTGAAACCGCATAGATCTTGTCGAATTCAATAGAGATCATGGCCGTCATCAGGTTGTCGTTCGAATTAAATACAATGCATCGACCCTGGACGATCTCAGCTTCTTTGTCGCTCATGAACCGCTCAACCGCCCATCTCGGTCCATACGGATGAGGATAGTGATCGCAGTCAAATATGGCAGATACATCGGCATTGTTGTCCAGCGAACAATAGTAGTTGATGTTGTCGGCCTTAGATTTCGAGTTGGGGACTTTGATGACCCTCAGTTGGCTGTGTTTCCGAGCAAGCTCGTGCATCTGCATTTCCAGGGGTTCGATTGGATATGGAGTGTTGTATAGAAAAACGATCCTGAGTTTTTCCTTGGGGTAGACAATTCTCTTGAGCAGATAATTGATTCTGTCAAGGATGATGTCCTGTTCATTAGGAAGGTATGCCACAAAGCAGAGGTCCACGTTCAACAGTTCATCGTCTGGTGTCGGGAACTTCCAGTCTTTCTTGTCCACTTTGGCGACGGCCACCTTAGCATCGTGGTTGGCGCCGATAGACATCAAAGCTTCCACGACCGTGGCTGAGGCGATGTAGGTGTTGGTCATCAAATAGACGAACCAGAACACCTTCAAGACTCCGGCATTAGCCACCATGTAGATGCACACTGAGAAGACAAAGTATGACAAAACCAGAAGGAAAGGAGTCCATTCTTGAATTCCATTAGTCACGGTTTCAAACCAATACTTGATGTCACGGCCGAGCCTTCTCGCGGTATTCCCAAGTTGCTTTGTTCGAGAACGGGGCGGTAGGTCATGGTGGACAAGATTATCCTCCCCATCACCTGAGCCTCCCAAGTGGCTACGGCCCTTCTCGTTCATGGCTGAGATAGACCAGATGAATGAATGTAGTGGAAGCCGAAGTCGAAGTCGTGGTATCCTGTTGAGTTGATGTGGAAGTATACTGCTGAGTGAATGACCATGAATGACCATGAATGCCTTCCACCGAAGGACTGTCTTGTATATGAGGAATAGTAGGGTCTATCCCATCCGAGGCCCGCTGAAAGAAGACTTCGAGAATTGAAACAAGTCAATGGTCCACCACAAGCATGCTCTCCCACATCCTGTGCGCCGCTTCAGTTGCGTTACCATAAACTCCCAACTATTAGCCTTATCGGAATAGATCCACCCACGAGCAGAGCCAGGATAAGACGCCTTGTAATGGTCGAAACCGGAAGCGAAATACAATGGTAACAACAGCGGCGCGGCGCATAGTGAGCTGAAAGACACCTATTGGGGGAGCCGGTTGGCTTGTAGCTTTGATTGTCCACCATCATGGTAGCAGGGGACGGTTTCAAATCAGTGGACCGGAAGCCTCGTTGACCCAATGTTGCCATATTGAGCGACGAGGCTTTCTCATCCTGCTGGATCCCAGTCCTCTAGTGGAAGTGTTAGTTAGACCATCAGTAGCACTAGATTGGGCTCTAACTAGCCAGGCGTTAGCGCTTCTGTTATCAAAGTTGACATTTCATGTGCTTCTATGATCCTGGTTGGATGGATGAAGCGGGATCTAATGCAGATGTCCGAGTGTAATTTTGTGGCGGCAATGGGGATGGCGTCAAGAAAAGACCGGCCGACTGGATGATAGGCGGTACCAGGATACGATAACTGAGTGGATCCAAGGGGTGGTTAAGTCACATTGATCTACAAACGTGCAGTCCTTTCCTTGGTCGCCCCCTGCCGGAGAGATGGTGAAATAACTGCAGCAAGACTGCTGACTCTGTGTCAGAATTTTGCCCGGAGTTTTTCTGTCAGGAGAGTTTCCATGGCTGCGAGGACACATTAGGCGAAAAGCAAGACGTCTGTCAACCGCAGGCTAGCGTCGGTGTAACGTAAATTTTTGTGAGTGTGTGGGGTCGTAGATCACCAGCGTCTCTCCCTCATAGTGGGGCGAGTTTCTTCCCACATCAACAACGAAACCCGGCATTACGGACATGGCGTGGTCTATGGAAACGCCTCTAGCCACATCCGAGATCATATTGGTGATGATGCTTAAAACCAGTGAGCTCGAGGTGCTGTTGTTCGCTTTCTGTTGTTTCCTCAGGTTCGACCATTGGCCGCCAATATGCCTTCCCCTACTGTCCCTAACGAGGTCAAGCAAGCGTTGGGCAAGTTCAAGAATTCGATCCCAACGGCCTATGAACAGACCTACCTCTACGGGTTCCGAGGCTTCTTGGTGATCCAGACGTTTCTATGGATGTTCCTGCAGACGTTTGTGCCTGTCGCTGTTGCCGCCAGTAGCAATTACAAAGGACCCCTGTACCAGAAAATGTTGCGGAAGACATTGTCAGTGCTCTTTTGGAACGAGAACTTGCTCTACGGAACCGTCATATTTCTCTCGGCGCGCTGCCTCGCTATTCCCTTCCTTAGAAACCCGTCCAAACAGATACTCGCTAGGTCGATGATGACGCGAGGCATCACCTTGTGGTTTCCAGTGGCCGTCGCTCTCGCCATTGTCAAAATCGCCTCCAACACCATGGGGCAGAATTACATCTACCTCTTCCAGCAGGCTACCGGGAATTATTCAATGTCTGTTCCTTACTATATTCCAAATGCGTTTGCTTACTTCAACTCTGTTTTCAACCTCTTCTGGGTGACACGAAATTTCAACATCCAAGCTGGAAGTACAGCATTTCCAACACAGACCCTGTGGATAATCAACGCCATATATTCCCAGAGCTACACCGTCTTCATTACCATGATCATCATTCCCTACACACGGGCCAAATGGCGTGTGCAGGGCACCATTTTTTTCGTTCTCGCCGCCTGGTGGGTCCAGTCATGGGCCTGGTTCACTATCACCGGTCTTCTCGTCTGTGATATGGTCATGAATATGGACTGGAAGCAGAGGGCGCAGCGAGGCATTCCCTTGAAGCTGCCGACTGGACACTCCAGCCAACCTGTAGCACGTGAAATACGGGTTCCCGTGTGGATACCTGCCGTCTTGTGCATCACGACAGGCTTGCTCATGCAGTTCCTGTGGATAGCCTGGAGACCAGACCTACTGGACGCAGAGTACTTTGTTCACACCGAGATCTATACCACCGGGGGCTTGAACTACGACTACAAGGAAAACCATACCATGGCCCGTGCCGACAACTATCTGTATGTCGTGGGACTTTTCATACTTCTCGAGACGTATGACATTGTGCAAAAGATTTTTGGGAATCCATTTTTTAAATACTTGGGTAAACGATCGTTGAGTGAGTAGCGGCAGCGGCCCTGTTTTCTAGTCCGCTTGAAGAGTCTGGGTTGTGAGACTAATCTGCTTGGCAGGCTACTTCCTGATTCAATCCACCATGATATACACTGTCGGTATCAAGACGTTCTCGTCACTGCGAACCACCCATCATATCAACTATGGTGGGTCATGCATGGTGACGCTCATTACCTGTCTCGCTGTTATTGTGCCTCTGGCCGAGGTCTTCTATTGGTGCGTGGAAATCCCCAGCAAGATAGGGGCGCACAAATTCTACGATTTCATCACATCGTGAGAGGCCGAATGGCGGCCTCGGAATATGAAATATGAGAATACATCGGACTCGACAGATATTACTTATCCAACGGTGGATCTTTGGTTTATTGGTCCCAACCGAATGGGCACACTTAAAGATTCACGATGAGATTCCAGTGCAGATCCGAACAACAACTCGATTACGAATTACGAATCTGAATCCCGGATTCGAAACGCTGGTATCCAAGTTCTTTGGGAGGACATAGACAAACGAAAGCTACGGTAGTGGACAGAGTCCAAAATTTGACTTATAAACGAGCTCACCAACCACAAGGACAAGCGGACTTGGATTGCGTGTCGCATTGCAAGGGGCTTTTATTCTAGAAGTTAGGTCTTATTATTAATTAGCTTTCGCGGGCCCCTGGCCCACTGCGCAGCCACAACATCATTCCATCCGGCTAAATTGCGTGGTCCACTTGATTTCCGTTTTCAACCAATCTCTTAAGTGCTTCCAGAATCCCGCTTGGCTTGTAAGTCTGATGAGGAATACCACAAATCAAAAAGTGGTTTCCCCAAAAGGTTTTTTGTTCACCTTTTAAACTTAGGTACCCCCAGTACATAGTTTTTAACTGGATCGAAGCCGCCGTGTAGATCCCGAAAGTTGGTGTTCCGGGCGCCACAACCAGCGTACCTTACCGCCATTCAATGAGATGAGATCAATCGACGTCTGCCTATTAGCCACCGAGCTCATTCTTGTTGTTGGTTGTTTCGGCTGGCTGCCAGGGGAGCATCGACAGATTCTGTCGAAAGGGGGCATCGATCGCTTCGAGAAACGCGATCGATACTTCGCTGGTGACAGTTTGATAAACCGGAATCTCCCGCAAAACAGTTCAAACAATAAGAAGGCGATACGAGGGGTTAACTTGGGTGGGTTATTCATCATTGAGAATTGGCTCGAAGACGATGTGTTCGCGAGTTGGGCATGCAACTCGTCATCAGAATTCGACTGTGTCGAATCCCTGCCAAGCCAGAGCAAGGCGAACAGTCTCTTCCAGCAGCACTGGGACTCCTGGATCACCCAGGATGATTTTACCGTAGGTTGCTCAGCTGTGGAAGGGAAATCAAAGCCTTCTGAGGGATGTGGGTTAACTGGTCTAGAAAATGGTCTCATATGGCTTGAACACGGTCCGCATACCGGTCGGCTACTGGTTTCTTGAAAGTATTGTCGATAGCAGCGAGCACTTTCCTCAGGGAGGGGCACCCTACCTTGACAGAGTTGTTGGATGGGCCAGGGATGCTGGAATGTACGTGATCATCACTCTACACGGCGCTCCGGGTGCTCAGGTGACGAATCCCTTCACGGGTCAGCTCAACCCGGACCCGGGGTTCTACAGCGAGTACAATTACAATCGCTCGTATGTCTGGCTGGAGTGGATGACCAAAAGGGTGCACCAGAATGAGGCCTACTCGACTGTCGGAATGCTGGAACTGGTCAATGAGCCTGAGCGTCTTTGGGAAACTGCGAAATACCCTGACGCGGTATCGCACGTGAACAGCATGCGGAAGGTAAGTTTCCTGAACACCCCACGCAAGCGAGATCTGATACCGAATTTCTTCCTGTTTAGACATATTATCCCACGGCATGGGCAACGATTCGAGATACCGAATCTTCTCTGTCAGTGGCGTCCGATGCACAATTGTCCATTCTAATGATGGACAAATCATGGGGTTCGGGTGATCCGACTCAATATCTGTCCAGCGACATTCAGATGGCAGCCTTCGACAGGCACATATATGCCGTTTGGGCGGGTTTAGCCAACACACAAGAGACCTACATGTCCTTCGTCTGCAACGAGACTAGCTCCCAGAATGACAATACCAGCCACCCGGTAATTGTGGGGGAGTGGTCGCTCCAGGTGGCGAGCGATATCCAATGGGCAAGTGGCTGGAACCCCCAGGTAAAGACATCGCAGAACTTCTACTATTATCTGTGGGCAGCACAGGTCAAGAGATTTGAAATGACCACGAGCGGCTGGGTGAGTCTGGTGGTTTCGTCTTGGTTGCCTGTTCTAATGTTTGCTCACAGGTCTTCTGGACATGGAAAACGACAGGGTCGCTCAATGACCCACGTTGGGACTACCAAAAGGCCGTGGCTGCTGGGCTAATAGACACCAATATCGACAACGCTTACAATCTGGATATTTGTAGCGGCGCTCCCAGGCCAGGCTTGTCGAAGAGTGTCTTGATGGCAGAGGTCATGAGCATGGCCATTGTCTTGGTATTTTTTAGCGTTTGATAGATGTACAGTTATTGCGCCGCCAGGCGTTGGGTGATGGCACAGAGCAGCTAGAATATTCCAATACCGGTAGAGTACATTTCCCCCTTCATTTGGTCTTGGCAGGGCGCGTCTTGGCACAACACGTCGGCCATGTCTTCTAACTGTGCTTGCCCTCCATCTGATCGGGCCAGCATCATCCATCATCATCTTCCACCCAGTAAGACTGTCTCAGTCGGCGCGTGAACGTCATTGAGATGAACAGCGCAGAGTCGCTTTTCCGCTCCATCCGTGGCTGAGACACAGCGCCTCCACAAGGGCATCAGCATCATGCCCAAGTTCGTCCGACGGACACCGCTGAGCGAGCGCATCTCAGCCTATCTCAACCCGTATGACTTTGTGCTGTGGCTGTCCGAGGAGATTGACTCGCAGGGTTGGAGTCAGCTGGAGAAGGAATGGGCGCTTCCCATCGGGATTGGCCTCAACCTGGTCTTTCTGATTGCCAGGGCCAACAGCAGCACCGAGTCCCAAGGCTACGATGATGTGTTTGGCGACAGTCGGCGCGCTGGGTGGGTGGTATGGTTGGTAAGCAGCGGCTGAAAACAGCCGAGAATAATAACGACATCGACGACGACTCCGCCGCTGACAGACAGACAGGCGACCTTTGTGGTGCACTTGCTGAGCCTGGCCTCGCTCGTCAACGCGGTGTACACCTTCTGGCGGAAGAAGCACTACCGTCTGTTCGAGAGCTCCATCGATGACATGCCCAGTACGCCGTCTGCGCGCCGCGTGCGCGTGGACTCGTCCCCAGTGGCCTCGTCGCCCCTTAGGTTCCTCTCCAGCATAGTCAGCACCGAGTCGGCGCAGGCACGAGCGCACCCCGACGCGGCACGAGATGTGTGGGAAGTGACTGTCTGGGACCCGCTGCCCCTCTCGCTGCGTCTGTTCTGCTACTTCAGCCCCGGCCACGTCCTCATCTACTGGCTCTTCCTACCAACAGTGCCTACAGACCCACGGCCTAGCACCAGGATTGCCACCGCCATCTTTCTTGCCCTCCTGTTCTCACTACAGCTCTCCTTGTTGCAAGTACACTTCTCGCAACAAGGCAAAGACGCGGCGTTCATCTCAAAAGAAGTCCTCCATGAGTACGACACCAAATACGTCCGCCCACGAACACAGCCCCTCTACCGAGACGTCAGCACCCAATTTTCCGAACAAGCATCGTACATGTCGGCCCGCGATCATCGCTACAACGTGGTCGAGACCTACACTCCGACCGTTGTTATCAATCGCGGCTTCAGAACAAATCCAAATCCAAACTACTCGCAACACACCGATGCAGACGGCCTTAATTCTAATGCCTTACGTCACAGAACACCCGCCTTTGCAACTCCCACACCATCGCAACCAGCAATTTCCCCAACCAGGCCGTTGACAGCCATCAGACAGCCTAATTTTCGTCCGACTCCTCAGGGTGGCGGAGGCGGTAGTCTAGGCGTGTATTCGCACGCTGCCTCGCCCCTCAGAAAGGCTGCCTCGACCAACTTGGCTGCCAAAGGCTATGTGAACGATAATGATCCGAATAGAAACTCGTTAAGCCCTGAAAAGCGAGCGACTAGCCCGAACAAGCGACTTAGTATGCCTGCTGGAGGCTTGGCAGCTCAACGCCTAAAAGATTTGCGAGGGACCCACCGTCGTGAAAGCGGGCGATTCTAATAATACTAGGTAATGTGTTTCGAAACAAGTATGTAATTTCTTCTTTAAGCAATCGTACAGGCCGTCTTCGCGCCTGCTGTGTGAACGATGCACATGATCCCCATTCCAGTTCTGATGCACTTGACATTGCATTCCGGCACCGCCCAGGGAACACAGCCGCCGCCCACGGGCCATCCTCCACTCTCATTCCATAGCAACCATATTGCATTACAATGGCATTGATATCCGCTAGCATTGCTGACTTGCCACCTTCAGAGATGTTAAGGCAGCGCAGGCTCTATCAAACATCTGAGTCATGGTCTTTCTCGCCAGAGGCCGTCGATGGCCATGGCAGTGAGATCACACAGCCGTTCATCAACATAGATGCGTCTGCCACAGATAAGATCGAAAGACCAAGATCAGGGCTTCGACAAAGGCGCAATCGACGCTCAATGGTGGAGTGTCCGTGGTCGGGTGGTTTCAGTCTTGCGGTTCGCAAAAGTGGGCCACGCGTCTCGAACAGCGACCATACCACAATCATCCATCAGCCTGACCGTGCCTGTGTCTAGAAGACCGATCCTTCGAGGACGATGCTAGTAAATGCCACAGTCAAGCAAAAGGCCGCCATCGATGACCTTTGGAGCCAGGCCGATAGATCCGTCTCCGAGCAGATTAACCAGGCAGGTAATGTCCGCCGCACTAGCATGATTCGCTGGGTGTCCGAAGAGGATTACCTGCTTGCCAGAGGTGCCAATCCTCGCACCGGCTTGGTTACCCCAGGCATCCACAATGCTGGTAGCATCAGTGACTACCCAAATCACCCAAGAGCGAACACCATGGAATGCCGAAGCAAGTGGCGACAGCGAGGGAACCAGTGGATCAGTCTCGATCTTGACCAGCCAACCCCAGTCGATAGTCCATCATGTCCTGTTGCATCGCCTGACACAAATGGGAAGCTTCGGAAGCAAGATTCCAGGTTGTCTCAGTCACCGTTCGATCCAAATCAACGGCCTTTACAAAATCGGCCTACCATGAATTACTCTCTGGTACACTGGGTCGATGGGGTGTTAGCTCCACCTGAGCTAACCGGCACCCATGGGCAAGAAGAGTATACAATCAGAAGGAAGCCGGTTGGTGCAGAATCAGCCAATACCACTCCTTCCAAAGACAGGCCGCGTGATGTAGTACCAAATCAACCGTCCGCAGTGCTGCCCACCGTCCAACATGATTCCCAGTTGCCTCACTCTTCGTCTGCTCTGCTCCCACAAATGCCGCAGCCATTCTCACCTGATGATATAAGTCAACAACGTGGTCCTGCAATCCGCCATGAGCAATCGAGAGAGAGACAACTTCAACCGGGTCGTGGTTCTTTTTTAGGCCAGTCAAAAACACAGGCTCGCGTCCACACTTCCAAGCCCTTAAGCATCTCCGGTCCGATTCTCCGCGACAAGCAGCCACCATGTCTGCCGATGAACAATGGCCCATACCCATTGAACCTACCGCGAAATGGACCTCGAGTCGACGAAACCGCACCCCATCGCATTGTGTTGAGAACAAGATCGCATCCAACATGGACCCCGCAATCACCGAGACTTCATCCACGTGGCAACATGCCAATGCATGTCCCCGTCGGCGACAAGCCTCTAACACCTCAGTTGATGGACAGACTTCCAGCTGTGCGACATCCGGAGACCATCCTTTGGCGGATGCCTCCTCAAAGCTCAAGACCAGGACCGTTCACTACCACTTCCACACGCACAACCATGCGCACAGATATGCCTGTGGTCATGACCAATCTTCCCAGGAATGTAATCGAAACCCCTGCAACCCAGATGTGCAACACCCTTCCCCCACCACGCCCATTTCCACAGGGGAGCTATCAAACAAGCGAAGGGACAGCTACAGGCACAGGCACATGCATGAGCATGAACACAAATTCCCCGGACTCATTGTTGATGGTCCTTCCGCGGCAACGACGCAGAGCTTTGTCCATACCGAAAAACCCTGCCATGCAGCAGCCAGAGCGCACGACACCTATGGATTCACAGACCCCATCGAGTTCGACTGGTACGCACAGCCCACCCCGCCGCATAGTCACTGTCACCAAAGAAGGCGCAAGCACCCAGACTCAGGCAAGTGGGAAAGGCCTGATTCCACGACCAGAAGACATGACGCGGCCCATGGCAAGGCCATCCGGCCTCCAACGTCTTCCGAGGAGATGCAGCAGGTGCAACAATGGCTTCATCACAGACCAGCAACCCGGTACAGAGCGAACCGTGGTCCACGAAGTCACTTCTTCACCCGATACAACTGTCGATGCCTATAGCCAGCTTAACGTCCCCGGCACGTTCCCGCACGAACACGCATCCATCCATCTAAACGAAAGGGAGGCTGACGTCTCTCGAAAGGTTGCTGCGACTGACGAAACAGATGGCTCCAGTTGCGAAGATCAAGATTGCGACATTCCTTGTCTCAGGCACTCCGCAGGTACTACTGCAACATTACCCGGGCCAGATTCAGACCTTTGCTGCACAACGACAGAATGGACGAGGAGGAATCGATTTTCGTTCGTCAAGCATGCATTCACGCGCTCAATGGATAGCGAGAGGAGCAGGGATGCCACGCTGACGCCTCCCCTAGATATCATCGCTCAATCTCTAGGTCAAGTAGCGTATTCGGAAAGGACAGGAGCAAGCAGCCCAGGAGCGATAGAAGCGGCAAAAACTGCCTTGGACAAGAGCAGCAAAAAAGGTCCTCCTGAGGATTTGACCACGGTGGCAAAAGTGATGTTGTCAAAAACGGCTCGGAGCAGGTCTACAACAAAGGTGTGGTCGGGTGGCAACAAACCTGGTGAGACACAGGGCGATATCAACGTACGCAAGGGCAGAAGGGTGGTGAAGGCTCTGGTTCGGAAATGTCCAGCTCCTGCAGGAAAGAGTTGGCGGCGAGATGGCAGCAGAGCAAGTGTCACGTCCAACGAGATGCAGATCCCTCGATTTGGAGCTGATAGCATCATATCTTTCTGGGAGGTGATGGTTGGCCCGTTGGCCGCCGTGCGGATGTGGACCCACAATCATCCGCATGTCCTGGGCCTGTTCTGGGCTATCCTGGAGCGAGTCAGGGAGATGGTGCATTTCGTGGGCAAAACATGGGCCCGGCTTTGGGCTGTTTCTTTTGTCTACTCGAAGACCGGGAAGCTGAAGTTGAGACGGCGCGATACAGCCGGTGCCTTTGTCTGGGACTGCGCATGGAGCGCTGTATATTTGGTTCTCCTGATGGGCTTATCCATGTTTGTGATGAGAATACTGACACGGATTCTGAACGTCTTGCGTTTTGGTTTGGCTATTGCGAATACAGTTTTGTGGATGGTCGGAAAGCTATTAGGGCAGGGTCTGCTGTGGTGATGCAGGACTCAGGACTCAGAACAACAAGCCATCAATGTTGTCATCCTTGTCTGATAGAACCCACAACCGAACGTCCACCCTCAACACCTCCCCACCTCCCTACCCACCTCTTTCCTTCTCGCAACTTTGTGCCACAGAAAACAAGAATCCCTGTTCCGAGCAGGCTCCAGGTGTGCGCCAGCTATGAGGTGATAGGCATCAAGTCTATATCTACTGTTGTACTGTACAATACGAAATACAGAACAATACCGATACAAACAAGATCGGGTTTCTGTCGCAACGCTCCTTCCATTTCTCGCTAGACGTTTCGGGTCGGTTCGGATGGCCTCGGGCATCTGAGCGCTTCTTCGAAGAAGCGATATGCTGCAACAACAAGATAGCACAAAGGTAAAGGATACTCCACCAACCTTTCAAAAAAGAAACTGGGCGATCGTGCAACCATCCAGCTCTTCCAACAATGGGATGAAACCCTATCAGCACGACTTGATGTTGATCAAGATAGCAGAGTAGCATGAAACTACTGCATTATATACTGGGTACACATTCACGGGGAATTTTTTGGCGGTCTACAAGACAAGACAAAGGGTTCGTTTGTTGTTAATGCGAGATACTCGATATAAAGATAATTACTCAAATCTACTGTAACTCCAGCTGCATGCAAGGATTAAATTGAGTGCAACTTCCCAGATTAGGACTGACTGGGGGCTAAGCGAAGTACAAGTACCAGGGGGGAGCCAGGTTTTTTGAGCTGAATCGGAGATTTTTTGTTTTTATTTCGTGATTTTTGATAGCCTTCCGTTGGGCAAGGCTGGATAAGAGATGGTTATCATAATTATAGCTTTAGTTAGAGAGAGAGAGTGGGGGTTTGCGTCGCCTTTTTTTTTTCTTTGAGATAATTACTGGGTGGGATTTTTGGAGGTTCCGCGCAGACGGGTGTTGTAGTATCGGAGCAATGTACGATGAGAATGTGGTACCGCGCGAGGGGGTGAGGGGCGCGCGGAGCTTTTTTAGATGCGTCCGTTTGTGCATAAAGCAAGGTTGGGTGGTGGGGGGGTTTGCGAAGTGTGTTTGAGTTTTGGTAGGTAAGCACTGTAAATTAAAGTTGAAGATAGGAATGCTACTTCTGAAGTATTTGAGGTGGAAAAGAATAATGATGACATGGGGGAAGGGAGGAAAGGATGGGCGTGTCAAGAGAAAAGTATTATTCAGACTGCCTAATCTGGATGGTCACATTCGAGGCTTTCCGCTCCCGCTTTCGCTCCCGCTTTCGCTCCCACTTTGGCAACCTGCGTTTTGAGGTTGTTGAACCAGCGATATGTACAGTAGCTTGGACATTGCTCAGAATGCTCGATACCACTGTTGTGGTAGAGAGCAAAGAGATGGCGAAAGAAAGAGAATCATTCTCAGACTCCCTATGTCCATGACTGTACAAGACTTAAGACTTGGAGACCAGAGACAATATCCTTGCATACCTTTGTACACATGCGGAATGTCGTTTGACTTGGCAAGAGGTAGTCGTGCAACCATTCTTGGTTTGCTGCGTTGACCCCTAGGTCTCAGATAAAGTGTCTCTTAACCAGGTTGGAATGGTCGAACATGTGAGTCATCTAGTCGATGCTGTGTGTTAGCTTGATTTTGGAGGCCGACTAACTAGCTGTGTCTACAGATTCAACTGGGAGCTGACTAAGCGAGAAAATATTGCTTTCAAAGGGTGTGCAATATCCAGACACAGCAATGCCCACCGTGGCCAGGTTCTAGACTGAAAGCTGCCCTGTTCTTCGTTTTATTACGCATGGTAGCATTCAGTCTTCCTAGGCGCAGGATATCGAGCCCACGAGGGATCCGATGCGGTCAGAGCCAAAGGTATTCATTCAATGGCTCGATCAAAGTAGAAGCTCCAGGCCTTAAGCGCGGCGTCCTAGCACGGATGTTGGACGCACATGCCAAGATCTCCCAGCACGTGACACTGCTGATCAACGATGATCGCATATAATAGTAAATCGACCGTCTCTGATCGTGAGACAACGGTCGTCTATAGTGCGATGATGATCATCCTACTCGGCCCAACGTTACATGCCGATATCGCACAAGCATACGAGGTGCGCATATATACCGAGGTGACGGCACCTCTTTAGATAGAGAATACAATCGATCATAGCACTGCGGTTTCGGACTTATCAATTGTCCAACAACGGGTAAGGAACTTTGTATGTCTTTCCTTGGAGTCCTGGGAGATGCGAATGCTTGAAGGAAGGACGGACAAGGCTGGTAGAAGCGAGTGCATCTCTTGGGTCGGCTTAAAACATGTTGCCTCGCAGTATCCATGTGGTGGGTGTGAGAGCAGACATGATCAGTATATTGCAGGCTAGAAGCGTGACTTCAGTATGGATAGGCTTGGCTAGGGCCGGTATAGGAGCATCAACAACTTCCAACAAGAGAAAGAATTTTCTTGACATTCTTCATATTGCAAGCAAAACTGTATATCTTTGCAACAGTAAATACACAGTGCTCTCTGTCAAGTCGAAGAGGGCAATTAGGCAACCACAGCCTCGCCGGATATCAACACCGGGACCCACAATTCTCGGAGAGCCTTAGAATGGATGCCAAGCCAAGCCTCGCCACGCTAATTCCTTAAAAAGTGATAATGCATTGTATATACTGGTACCTACTGTGATTGAATGTCCTATTCTAATCCCATCCTTCGCGCTCCTGGTAATTTATTGAGGTCACTTTGACAGGCCCATCCAAGATTGAATTGCAAGCTGAACCCACCACAACTCACTGCCGTTCCTAAGTCAGTCAAGTGACTCTGTTTCTTGCTCTGCCTCTCAAAGGCCAACACAAGTCAAAGTCAACAGCAAGGATCTGAAGTCCCTCTGCACAATGTATAATCCTTACCAGGCGCCCGGGCAGTATGGCGGGGCCGCCTATAGTGGCATTCCTGGTGCCCCGCCGGGCATGGGTAGGCAAAAGCACAGGCCTTACATATAAGTTAATCCTGCTAACGGCGCGTCTAGCACCACCACCCGGTATAAGTGCACCACCTGGCACTGGCCCTCCTCCAGGCATGCAGCAGCCAGAGCTAGGGCAAAACCGACAAGGCGCCTTCCCCCCCAATTTCCAGCCTCCAGCCAACATGCCCAACATCAACTTCTCAGCGCCGGTCATCCGATTAGGTACGTCGCAGCCTACAAAACCAGATATTTTGGGCGGCAGAGATGAGCGGGGAGGGGGAGGGGGGGGAGGGAGACGAGCCGGACTCGGCAGCGGCGCAGACAGAGGAAGAGACGAAAGCCGAGTACAGCAGGTGCAGCCGCAGACAAAGGAGGAGATCATCAAGACCATCTTCATTGGCGGCATCACAGAGGGCTGCGGCGGTGACGAGGGTATCGAGCGCATTCTACGGGCGGCAGGAAGCCTTAGGAGGTGGATACGAGCAACTGACGCTGACGACAAGACATGCAAATTCGGGTTTGCTGAGTACGAAGACGCAGAATCGCTGGCTACGGCAATTCAAATTCTGCAGGACATCGACGTCCCTGTCAAGGGACAAGAACCCAAAGACTCTGAGGCCGAAGACTCTGAACCTGCAGAGGTGGAAAAGTCGCGGCTGTTGGTGGTTGCTGACGAGAATTCCACGACCTACATCGAACAATACGAAGAACAGCAAGGCGATGTCGACCAGGACGCCAAGAAGATGCGCGTCGATCAGGCCAAAGAGGCCCTGGCCGCCGTCCTGCGCGACCTCACTTACCCGTCGGCGCCTACTCAGAAGGACGAGTTATCCTACATCGACAACGATGGCGACACAACCATGAATGGCGCAGCCACTACGACAGACGTGAACGGCGAGATAATCACCATTCCCATTACGGCGGCTGCCGATGATGAGCTGTCTGATATCCCTGCTGAGATGCGCGAAACTGTAGCGAAAGAAATCGCGGCCTTTCGCGACCGCAGCAATCGCCGAGACCTCGAGCGACTAAAACGAGAAGACGAGATAGAGGCCCAGGAGCGGAATCGCATGATGAATGGCAGTGGTAATGCACGAGCTAGTAGGCTAGCAAGTCCCCCTCTGTCGGCTCCCGCGGGGCCAGGAGGGGCGAATGGCATTCCGGTTGGACCGCGTGATCGTTCAGCTGTCGTCAACGCGCCGTCCGGTCCAAAGGGATTTCCAAGAGAGTATGCCAAAGGAGTTGCTTTTATCACCGGCACAGGGAGTATCACGGTCGCTTCGGCCTTTGAAGATTCCGACACTGATGCCTCAGACTCGGAACTGGAGAAACGCCGCAAAGCAAAACTATATGCCGATGCCGAGAAGAATTTTCTCGATCAGGAACGACGATGGCTCAATCGCGAACGGACCCGAGCCGCTGCGGTTGAACGTGAAAAGCAACGCGACGCAAATGAAGATGAGCGCCTGCAAGAGGCGAGGACGGCGATGGCTAAACAACTGCGTGAATGGGATGATGATCGCGAAGCAGACAGGAAGTTAGAGGAGTACTACGCAGATCGGAACATGTGGATCCGCAATCGAACTGTTTTCAGGCAGCGAGAGGTTGCTGCTGATGACGCTGACCGAGAGAGAGAACGAAGAGAACAGGGTGAAAGAGTGGACGAGCGAGACAGGGATGGGGCAGGGCCAGGGAGACACGGCCGTAATCGCGACGTCGAAATGCACGATGCTGACCACCAGAATGTGCACCACCATCCAGAGCGTCCAGTGGCCGAATCGACTGCTCCTAGGCGCTTCCAGATGAAACTGGGCGCCAAAGCCCAAGAAGCCCGCGAACGCGCGACCGCCAAGGAAACGCGCCGTACCGCCGCGGCCGAAGTCGAGGGGCTCCTCGAGGATGAAGAAGCCGACTCGGCCAATCGCGCCAAACGCACCCTCGTGCCCATCCAGTTCGACAAGAACGACACGGCCACCATGACGGAAGAGGAACGCCGAGAGGCGGCCAAGCAACTGGCCTTGGAGATCCCTTCCGACTTGGCCAGTCTCAGCGCATGGTCGGTGAAATGGGACCACATCGACGAGAGCATCATCGCCGAACGACTGAAACCATTTATCGAGAAGAAGATTGTCGAGTACCTGGGCGTGCAAGAAGACATGCTTGTTGATGTGGTGGTGAGCGGACTGCAAGCGAGGAAAGGAGCGGGAGAGATCAAGGAAGAGCTTGAAGGTGCGTTGGGCGACGAGGAATCCGAGGGTTTGGTGAGGAAGGTGTGGCGGATGGTTGTCTTCTGGGGTGAGAGTGAGGCAAAGGGGCTGAATGTGTAGGACACGTGTGCCTGTACTTTTGAGCAGTGACTACTGCAGTCGTTCATCTCACATCTGTAATCGTGCATCTCACATCTGCAATCGTGTATCTCACATCTGCAATGTCAACATGTTCAATTAGCTAGCACGAGGCACGAGACGTTTCTACACCGCTTACTGAACCTTACGTCTCTGTCAGCCAGGCAGTTACAGAACCATAACCAAGTTCCAATTTCCATGGCCTGAAACTTGCAACATCTTACTTACTCATCAAGGAAAACGAAGGCCAAGGGCCACGTGTCCACGCGATCACGCGTGATAACGAAAGGATCTCGGGGGTTTGAAGGGCGTCGCGCGTCGCGAGGGATTTTTTTAATTACTACAACGGCAGCATTGGCTACCATTATTACTAGAAGTAGCACACGTGCCTTATCAGGTAAGCTGGTGGCTCGTCACGCTGCTTTGCCATAAGTTATACTGGATTCAGAAAACGAGGACATCCACCTTCTGCTGCTTGAGTGGGTGCGAACAAGGAAGTGGAGAGGTGAAGTCTATTTTTGTCATGTTCTGTGGCGTTACGAGGATGGAGGATAAATAAGTTAACTTTAAAAATAAGTTAGAGAACCACCAATGGTTTTTGAGTTGGGAGCGTTCTTTGCGGCAGATTTCGTATTGGGCTTTTCTAGAAAGGCGACTAGTATAGATGGTTGCCTGAGGCTTTACCCTTTCCTCCACTACAGCACCAAGTAAATCCGGGACAAGGTAGGATCGTTTCAAACCCTTCTCCTCGTACCGTAGATGTTCTTGCGGCAGATTGCGTCAGAAGTCGGAAAAATATGGTAAGCCATCATTTTTAGTTCCGCTCCAGCCGAGCCCTGAGACGGGGTTTGGTAGTGGAGAACAAGGATGAGAAAGTCACTATCATGGATGTTATTCAGCCATACGAGGGTTCCTTCGCATGTTCGATACAAGTAGGGTAAAGGATCGCCAAGGCAGCAGTCAAGAAACTAGAAACAAGTGGACTTTTTTATTGTCTGGTGATCAGCGGGACATGTGGTGCTGTGGGCTAATAAGTAAGTACTTGGCTGACAAAGAATGTCGAGTGTTCACTGTACGAAGTGAATATAGTCATTCCCGTCTTCTGCCAGTGCTCACACGTCTATTCAAGGCAAGGCAGACTGACGAACCCCACTTGGTGGAGCATTCGAAAGCGAGACAACATGGGGTGCTAGTTAACCACATGCTGTGGCGCTTTCAACTTAGTTAGTGCTACTGTGGCAGATAATCGTCACTAAATAAAGCGTCGCTAACCTAAACCCGCCTCCCGCAAAGCGAGTGGACAATCATGGTCCGTGACTCAATATCTTCCCGCCAGAGAGATTGGTATCTTTTTTACCCATGCTAGCTGCCAAACCCCGCCGGCTAGATGCCACTCCACGGTGAGTGGTCGAGAATACGAACTCCTCAGGCATCTATCTCTCTGTTTTGCCTCTCTCGGCTTGGCAAGAGGTCGGAGTTCGGATATTTTTCTTCTCATGGCTTCACTCCTGTTTACTTAGCAGGCAGCCTGGCCGTCTGTTTGATTGGATGCTTGAAACAAATGCAATCTCAATCTCCAGGCCCATTGCCTTGAGATTTTGTTTCCTGCAGGTGGGAGTCATGATTCGCGTGCTTGTCTTTTCTTCTATTGCCCCATTCGTTCCTTCAACCCACAGGTTCCTAGTATAAACAAATTCGGCCGCAAAGATTCCCGGATGAGGTTGGGATGGCTGCTTCGAGCCTACTGGCCTAGCCATCTACATAAGAGAGGCCCTCACGTTATTGAAGATTTGCAAACGTTATCTTTTCTCAGCAACTTGAAGTTCCATACATGGAGCACAGCCCCCATCGTATCGCATTCAAGGGCTATTGACGAATGAAATAGTTGATGCCTATTACTTTCTAATCAGCAGCACCAGGTGTGAAGAGAATAATGACGACGCAGGTGCAGAAGAGGCAGCGTATATAGCATCCACTACTGAACCATACCATTACTCCATCGAGAGGTCCCCCTTCCCGCCCCCGAGTTTCTTTTTCCACGACGAGCAAACATCAGCAAACATCCGCAAACATCCCGATGTCAGGCTCCAGCTCCAGACGACACGGGTCATTGCACGGCCTGGGGGGTACATCAACGTCCCCCGAATCAATATCTAGCAGATACACCTATGTCGACGAGATGCTGCCTACTTCTACGGGCGGTACTAGTACCAGTAGACAGCAGCACCTCCACCCGGAGGATGTGTACCGGATGGACATGGACAGGGAAGCGAGTGGATCGTATATGATGAACATGGCACACTCGCCGCGCGGCAGCGAGTCGCATTCTCCACAACGGCGAAGACATCACAGCATCACGCCACCCGGTAGCACGACCCATGCTCTGCAGCAGCAGCATATTGTCTCGAGACATGCCTCCAACTCGCCCGCTTCGTTCATCGAATATCCCTACACCGATCTCTCCACCACCACCACCCACACGGGTGCCAGTGCAGGTGGCGGTGATTCGGGCTTCAACTCATCGCGGTGCGTGACACCCCCTGACCGGGGCGGCGGCAACGTCATCTCCAGACATAGTTCCACCGGATCATATCACGGCGGCAGCAGCCCGAGGCACATCCAGACACAGCACCCACGACATCAACAACAGCATCAGCAGCAGCAGCAGCAGCAGCAACTACTCCTGCCGTCTTTGCCTGCGGCCGGAGGAAAGAGCAGGGGAAAGGGGAAAGGAAGAGAAGAAGAGGGTAGCAGTAGTGGCAGCCACAGCAATAGCAGGAGGCTGTCGTCGTCGACGGCGGCTACGCAACAGAAACAAAATCGACGGCCGAGTCATGGTCGCCACGGCAGCGCGGATAGCGATGGAAGTGCTAGTACTAGACCACCGGTGCCGTTCGTGGGGCCTCAGCAGGCGGGTAGTAGACTTGTGAATGGGGTTTTTATCAGGTACTGACGACCCAGTCAGTTACTTACTGCTAAGTATTTTACTGGGATAGGTAGGAGGTTATTGCTTAGTGTATAACTATTATTATAGTAAGTGACTATTATGAGGATAGGGCTGATAGGGGGCTAAGAGAGGACGGGGGATGGATGGGACAGATGCTAAAGTTACTACTTTCGTTGTCCATGACGGAATAATTTTTTAACTTCTCTTCTCTATGTATGAATGTACAGTAAGTAACACGTCAGAAGTTTCCGTACCCTTGGCGCATTTTTCCATTTTCGCGTCACGCGTCTGAATCGTACCTCTTGTTTACCTAGTAAATGTCCACTCCACACCGTCCTCTCGGCAAAATTAGTACTAATAGAGTGTCCGGAGGCGAATTATCTTCTGATTTAAGGTCTAAATTTAAGGGTGCACACGTAGTTGGCGCGTTATAAGGCTAATCAGCAAGAGCTTTAGTATCGCCAAGAGTACCGCACAGTATACAATTCAAACAGCCTCTGAACGAATCGCAAATACCAGCCAACCACGCTCTAGACGCCCTGATATCACTACAGTTCGTGATCAACGAGTAATTATGCGTCTTGCAAGACAAAATCCAAAGTGGACCTACCGCCAATTAATAGAGAGATTACCCTCTAAACTCTCTATGTCTATGATCTGCCGAATACCAGAGAAGAGGGTATTAAGAAGTAGGTTACGCAGAAAAGGCCTCTTTTTACAAGATCAGTATATAGCTAAAGGACTAGCGTTTATAGATAGATATAAGGATTAGGATGAATCAGCGTGGGAAAGGATGATATTTAGCGATAAATGTTCACTTAAAAGAGGCGCTAGAGGTGGATAGGTGTTAGGCCGGCGGCCTAGTCCGGGTTGACTCGGGGGAGATCTCAACAATAATAAAAGTCGGAGAAAGGGAATCTCGGCAATGACAGGGTCGGAGATGAGAGGGAGAGAGAGGGGGGGCAGAGTACAGTAGATTCGTAATAGCAGATCGAATAGAGCGTAAGCCGCCTATCGAGCTAATGATTGAATCTGTTTGGTCTGTCGGATGTATGATACTCTTCTAAGCTAAAGCGGGTAAATGAGTGTCTAAGTTAATAGCTCTGCAGTGCCAAGCATCTTGGCACGTGACAATAGGTTTGGTGCTTTCGTACACTACCTCAGAGATAGGATAAAGAGATGATTGACCTACAGGCTAAAGGTGTAAAGGCTTGCGATAGGATCGATACGCTATCAACAGGGGCGTCTAGATACAAGAAGGTTTCCTTGAAGAGGGACTTCAAGGAGGGAAAGTACCGTAATAAGTACTCCCTCCCTCCTCGCCCTGTTCTGGACACGTATCCTTCTTCTGCTTAGTTCTAGACACGTATCCTTAACTCTATCCAGTTCTGGACACGTATCTTCATTCCTGTTCAGTTCTTGATGCGGGATGCCCAGCTTGCGGTCCGGGGAAATCTGCGATACTTATCGCAGATCCGTTGCTGTGGGGGCCAGATCGTCGCTGGCGTCAGCCAAGACCTCTTTAGGGCGCAGCCCCTGACAAAAGGGAGAGATATCTTAATTATAGTCTAGGCTAGAATTTGGATTGGTGGACAGACAGAATTAGTTATAATAGAGTGTGATATAGACTCTCCTCGGAATAGGTATACCGCGCGATCCTATATCGGGGTATAATTAATCAGACAATAAGGTCAATGACAATAAGGGTAAATACCATACGTTTGGCTGAGGGTTGGTATACTCGATTCTGACGGCATATTTAGGCGGTATTCCTGGTATCAATTGATAGATTAGTTAATTAGCTATCGAATGACACCAATTATAAGTTGATCTGACAATTGTTGTAGCTATAGTAGCAATTTGTATTGGGGGTATCACAATTAGTGGGGTCAGAAATTTGGGGTACGGAACCTTCTGAGTGGGGACTGTATGTAAGTACCGGTATGTATGATAGAAAGTTTCTTTAGGCCAAAACATACAACACATCCCTTGGTCTTACAACTGAGTTTTACTACCATAGTAAGGCTTATGACCTTCAGAGACATCAAACACATAGACAGATTTTCTCTTTCCTAGCTGTCGACAATTATCATATATATATATATATTTAACCTTCCCAACTACAGCTTCCTCCTGGGCTGCTTGCTGTTAAATATCGACCAGTCCTGGGTAAGCTCGAGATTCCTGGCGGTGAAAGTAATCAGATCAAGGTCTGACCCAAACTGGCCAATGACCTGGATCCCAATCGCGCGCTCGGGACGTGAGCCGAGAGCGTGTTGCGGCGGGGGTGCGGGCACCGACACGGCAGGCAAGCCCGCGAGACTAGCGGGGACGGTCAAGACATCATTGGCGTAAGCCTCGAGCGGGGATGACGCATCGTTGTCGATGAGGGTGTCCACTTTCGGAGGGAACGTCGGTGCGGTCGGGCAGACAATGTAGTCGACGCCCTCGTCGGGGTTAGGGAGCTGGTGGGGCAGGAGGGGGTGCTGTGCGCGGAAGACGCGGTTGAAGTCGTTCTGCACTAGGCGCCGGACTTTTTGCGCGCGGAGGAAGAAGTTGTCCATCGCACCCGCGCTCAGGCTGTAGCAGCCCAGCAGGATGCGGCGGCGGACTTCGTCGCCAAAGTGCTGGCCACGGTGGGAGGAGTAAAGGACTGCTTCGGTGGAGGCGTCGGCTTCGTCACGAGCGCAGCCGTAGCGTACGCCGTCGTATTTGGCCAGGTTGGAGGACGCCTCGGCGGGCGCGAGCACGTAGTAGGCAGACAGTGCGTGCTGAGTCGAGGGTAGGGAAATGGGTACCATGGTGTGGCCCTGAGCGGCCAGCAGGTTGAGGCTCCGGATCCACGCCTCGCGCACGCCGTTTTGGAGCTCGGCGATGTTGTACTCGAGCGGCACGCCGATGCGGAGCGGCCGTCTCGCCTGTTCGGATTGATCGCCCATATGGCCAGGCGGCGGCTCCGGCTCGGCATGCTGCGCATTGTGGGCGGCGCGGAGTTGCTGCATCCTGGCGCGAGTGGCGGCTGACAGACATGTGGGATCCTTGGGATCAGGCTGATTGAGCACGCGGAAGAGCGGGTCCAGATCGAGACAGCTGCGGGCGAAGAGGCCGACGGTGTCGAGCGAGTTCGCATACGGAACCACGCCGGACCTCGAGATGCAGCCGTACGAGGGCTTGAAGCCGACGATGTTGAGATACGACGCCGGTAGCCGGACAGACCCGCCCGTGTCAGTGCCAATACCGTAGTGCACCACGCTGCGGGCAACGAGCTCAGCACTTCCGCCAGAGCTTCCGCCTACCGAGAGCAAAGGATGCCTCAGGTTGCGAACAGGGCCAAAAGCGGAATACTGCGAGTGCGAGCCCATTCCGAACTCGTCCATGTTGGTCTTGCCAAGAACCATCAGCCCAGCGTCTTCAAGGAGCGTGATAATGGTGGCCGGTTCCGGCGCGACATAACCGCGCAGAATGTTGGACGCGGCCGAGGTAGGCAGCGGAGCAGAGGTGATGATATTGTCCTTGACTGCAACCGTGCTGCCGACCCTCTTAAAGGTGCCGATGTCTGTGGGAGCAGAGTTAGTCAATCAGTAGTACCAAGACGCCGTATGGGCGTGGCGCCTCTCACTCTTCTGCTGCCGATACGTGTTATCTAGTGGGGCTCTCTTGTCCAGCGGAGCGTCCTTTGCCCTCTCTGCCAGCTCGGCCGCGCGGCCCCGCGAGATGCGCGTGGTCCACGCATCACTGCCGCTTTGGGTGTCGAGGTTGTCTAAGTGGCACAGGATTTGATATTGGATGTTGCGTTCATATGGCCGGATCGCCTCGTGCAGCCGAAACGGCCCGAGCCTAGGCATCGACGCCTCTATGTGCCACTGCTGCCACTGCCACTGCCACTGCCACTGCCACTGCCACTGCACGCAACCTCTGCCGTTATCATCGCATCACATGGTTGAGTGTCGATGTCTAGTGCGGAGAAACGAAGGCCCGGAGCTTATCGGAGAATATATCCGGCGCTAGTCGGAAGTGATATCCGTCCTCAACCTCGATATACCAGTATCTATTTTTCTTCCTGTCCGTGTCGACTGTGCGAGTTGCAGCGGTCGCCAGACGGGGAACCATCATGGCGAGCACATCTGCACGACTTGGGCCCCTTTCGCGGCTATTTGTGCGGGCAAGGATGCGGCCGCGTTCGACATCGACGATGACATCGACGACGACAACACGGCAGCTCATCCGCCGTGGCATCACCACGTACGGCTACACCCAAGCTAAAGCACTGGTCTACTCCAACTACGGCGAACCGCAGGATGTCCTGTCCCTACACGGGCACTCAATTTCGCCGCCCACCGGCTCTACGGCTGTGGTCCGCTTTCTGATGGCGCCCATCAACCCCGCCGATGTCAACCAGATCCAGGGCGTCTACCCAGTCAGACCAGAAATGAACACGCTGCTCGGCACTGCCGTGCCGAGTGCTGTGGCCGGCAACGAAGGCATGGCCGAGGTCATCGGCGTGGGATCGGGCGTCAAGACCGTCCAGAAGGGCGACTGGGTGATCATGAGGCGCACTGGCATGGGCACGTGGCGCACGCACATGGCCATCGACGAGAGTCTGCTGCTGAAGATCGACGACAAGACGGGCCTGACGCCACTGCAGGTCGGCACGGTGTCGGTTAACCCGTGCACCGCATACCGTATGCTGCTCGACTCAGCCAAGTGGACCTTTCTGGGCGACGAGTGGTTCATGCAGAATGGGGCTAACAGCGGCGTCGGCCGCGCGGCCATCCAGCTGGGCCGCGAGTGGGGCTTCAAGAGCATCAACGTCATCCGTGGCCGCGACGACAAGGCCGAGGAGCAGAAGCTGAAGGACGAGCTGACTTCGCTTGGGGCCACACATGTCATCACGGAGGAGGAGCTGATGGGCCGCGAAATGCGCGACAAGATCAAGGCCTGGACCAATGGCGGCCAGGAGCAGATCAAGGTCGGACTGAACTGTGTTGGTGGCAAGCCAGCGACCGCTCTGGCCAAGTATCTCAGCCCGGGCGCTTCGCTGGTGACGTATGGCGCCATGAGCAAGCAGCCTCTCACGCTGCCGGCATCGCTGCTCATCTTCAAGGATCTTAACTTCAATGGCTTCTGGGTAAGCAGCTGGAGTGATCGCCATCCCGACTTGAAGAAACAGACGGTCGATGACATCCTTCGACTGACACGCCAAGGCAAGTTTAAGGATATCCCGGTGCAAGAGTGCTCCTGGGGCTGGAAGACGCCCGTGGACAGGCTCACGGCCGCTGTTCAGGGCACTTTGGCTGGCTTCCGAGGTGGTAAGGGAGTGTTCATGTTCGACGAGACTTGAACGCTTCCTTCCAGATGAGGAGCTGGCCGAGGCCTTTCGGTCCAACTTGTCCCAGCCAACAGACCATAGACACGCCTACGAAGCAAGTAGTGGTCGTGGCTGACTAAATGGCTCGGGCAAACATGCTGTAGAATGTCTGTAAGCGTGGATACAGTGCATGCATCACCTGTACAACAAACATAACCTGTACTATTTATTGCACCCGTCTCTATCAGCGAAGGTGCAATGCAGGCAAGCTGCAGCCTGCCACCCCCATCTGGTGAACAAGGCTTTTCATCCAGCTGGACAAGCGTTTTCCCCTTGGATCTTGAAGTAGTCTGCATAGGCTCAGGTCCTACATAGACAATCAACAAGAGTTTAAATATGGATTTATTGCACCCGGCCCTATCTCGCTTGGCCTTTTCCCTCCTGGTCAAACCCATTCTATCAATGTGCTGCCCCGTTCATCTGCTTTTTCTCTGCTCCCGGGGCCCCCTCGCTCCACTCGGCTACCAGCTCCCGCGCCGTCTCGACAATCAGCTCCCACGCCTCCCTGACATATTTTGCCTCCGCATTCGGATTTGCACTGACTACTCTAATAAATGTCTTCCCCCCCGCTGTCGAACTAGTCAAAAACAGCTGTCCTCGCTCTGTAATCAAATCTACGACCTTCTTGGTCAGCGCATTCGCGGTCTGCTCGGCATCAAAATCAACATGATCATGATCATTCTGTTGCGTCTTCAGCAACAGCGCCGTCGGTCTAATGCGGAAACAAGTGAGGGCAAAGCGCGGCGTGCCGACGACTTCAAACAAGTCCCTCGCCGCAACCTCGTCGCGCAGCCAGCCCTCGACCAATTGGCCCAGGCGCACCGTGTGGCGGATATGGTCCTGCATGCCTTTGACGCCGTACGCACGCATGACGAACCAGATCTTCAGGCTGCGAAACCGCCGGCCCAGTGGGATCTGCCAGTCGCGGTAGTCAGTCACCAACCCCGCGCTGCTCTGCTTGTTCTCGTAGTACGCGGCGCTGATGCTCAGCGCGCGGGTCAGGTGGTTGCGGTCGCGCACAAAGAGGCACGAGGCGTCGAAATTGACCAGCAACCACTTGTGCATGTTCATGTTGAAGCTGTCCACGTGTGTGAAGTGGTGCGAGTACATTGACGAGTATTCCGGGCACACCAGCGCGGCGCCCGCATAAGCTGCATCCACGTGGACCCAGATTTCCGGATGCTTTGTAGCTAGAAGCGGCTGCAGGAGAGAGCCAAAGTCGTCGACTGCGCATATGCTGGTCGTGCCCAGGGTCAGCGTGATGTAGTAGGGTTCCAGTCCGTCCGCGTAGCATTGCGCCAGCGCGGGCCCGAGATCGGATGCCGTGAGTGAGTAGCCGTTACGCTCTTGGGCCGCGATCGACCGGTATCGTGTACCCGCGATGCGCGCGCCTTTGGTAGTGGACGAGTGTGCCTGGTCGGAACTCAGGGCGACGAGTCGTCCACGCAGAAAGCCGACGCGCTCGTCCCACGCCGCACTCCCCACTTCAAGGCCCTCTGACACGCATTTTCGGTACAGGTACCGCTCGCGAGCCGCTACCATGCAGGTGACGATGGCTTCCGACGCTGACCCTTGGATGGTCCCGCCACCCGTGCCCGTTGTGCTGAGAAACAACTTGGGCAGATCGAATGCTTGAGCGAGCCAGTCCATCACGATAGTCTCGAGCTCCGTACATGCCGGTGAGCACTGCCAGTTGAATGCTGGTGCATTGAATGCCGCGCTGTACATCTCACCCAACATCGAGGGGTAAGTCACGGCCGCGGGGAAGAAGGCCATGAAGCGAGGCGACTGCCAGTGTGTAAGTCCAGGAACGATGGTGCGGCTAATGTCTGGTTGGATGGAAGCCCATGACTGTGCATCTTGTGGCGCAGTAGCTGGGAGTAGAGGAGCGAGGTAACCCGGCTTGATGGTGGGCAGAACGGGATAACTGGCAATGTTCTGGTTGTAAGCAACAATCTCCTCGATGGCCGCGTACGCGGCACGGCGAAATTCATCGTGGTCCATGGTGAAGCATAAAGCTGAATGGCGAGTGTGGTGATAATTGTGATGCGAAAAGAATGGACAACATATGACTTTTTTCTTAACAACACTTCAGATAGTCGGTTATCTACAAGTTTTGGCGTGTATATTCAAATCAGGGATGAACGAGCAAGACTGTTACCGGGGCCACGGCCTTCGCGAACAATGTAACAAGGCATTGCGGCACTAGTAGCAATGATGATGAGAAGGAGGGAAGAATTTAGGAAGGCTTGGCAGGAAGCTTTACGAGCGGAATGCTTGCGCACCAGAACACATTCCGCCTGTAGGGGAGGTAGATAGGCCAGCAACGACGCAGAGCTGTTCAAAAGGACAAGATAAACTGCAGGCAAAACTGCGCACGACTAGAGAGACAGAACACAGTGTCTTTGACACGGCAACTGCAGGTTTTGTCAGCTCAATCCAGGGACCAAGTACGGACACGGAGCTATCTGGGGGTGGTGATATCAGGCGAAAGATGAAAAGTTTGAATACACAAGTCTAAGCATTAGGCCGAGCCTTCATACTTAGCATGGAATGTGAGTGATGAGGCTCATCACGACAGGCATGGCGGAAAGCAAAGTCGCACGTACCAGGTACTTGGGGAAGCATTAGCTTGGAACAGTCGTCAATACTACAGGTCTTCTGCATGCAAATCAGCCACCATCTGGGTGCCATAGTGTACAATATATTGGCATGATCATGGTCAGGTAATCGAACCGGTGTGTGGTCGTCATTGAAATGATCGGCATTTGATAGTACAGGATCCTCATCATCGTATGCAGGAAAAAGGAAGGTGTCACACAACATACACTCTCAGGTGGTCGGGACACAGCGATCTGCTGCGTAGTGTTATCCGCTGCGGAGTGTTACCCGCTGCGTAGTGTTACCAGCTGCGTAGTGTTACCTGAAACCTCGTTAGTATACGGCTGCGATTGCACCTCAGAGATTAAACGCTGTCAGGCTGAAGACTCAGAAAGTCCGTTTGGGAGGGACAGGTAATCACCACAATTTTTGGGTTGATGGTAAGATAGGGGCGACACAAAGGTTCATCACGGTATTGAAGGAGTAGATGGAAGGCGTGAGAAGTGACCTACTTGGTTGATTGCTGCGTCGGCTGCGAGGAGCTCTGCATTGCCGATCTGCACGTATCTAGACGCAAGGGTCGGATACAGGGTGCAGCTGTGGTTAATAGACATGACATCCCTTCACAGGATAGACGAGCGACTAAGACGACAGAAAGTCAAGGACACGGTCGAGAAAAAATGGGAAGAAATCATACACACCGCCAAGGCCAGTCACGTGGATGTATGTTCCAGGTACCAGCCAATCATGTGGCCGGAGGATGATTGTCTTGTCTGACAGTGTCCTGACAGGAAAATAGCCATAGCGCCGTCGATGCATATAGAATGAGCCTCCCGCTCGTTTGTGTTGGTGGAATCACCCCGCCCACCGCTCACAGGATACCATCCTGAGCTGCCACACCAAGAACGGTCTCACGGCTTCCAACCCGTAGCTTCCTTCCTCACCAAACACTACCATGTCCGACAAGGAATTCGGCGGCAGCGAAGACCTCTCGTTGCCCAAAGCGACGGTGCAAAAGATCATTTCTGAAGTTCTCGCTCAATACGCCGCCATTGGCCCCGCCACTCACACCCCGACCGGCGGCAGCAGCAGCAGCACCGGCGGCAAGGACGACCGAGACGGAGGCCATCAGACCTTCACGCGGCCAGCGCGCGACCTACTGATCAGCTGCTCGCTCGAGTTCCTGCGTATGTTGTCGAGCGAGGCCAACGATATCGCCGAGAAGGACAACAAGAAGACGATCAGCATTGAACACCTGGAGAAAGCGCTGGGTGACCTGGGCTTCAGCCACTACATCGAGCCGTGCCGCGAGGTAGTGAGCGAGTTCAACGAGACGCAGAAGAAGCGCACGGGCCGCGCGGAGAAGATGCGTGACTTTAATGGCATGGCTGATCAGGGCGAGGAGGCCTTGATGAAGATGCAGCAGGAGCTACTGGCGCAAGCTGGGCAGGGCGGAGATTGATGCGTCGGGGGGAAGGGAATGGCAGAGGCCGAAGAAGAATATGATGATGATGGTGATGATGATGGTGATGATGATGGTGATGATGATGGTGATGATGGTGATGATGATGGTGATGATGGTGATGATGATGGTGATGATGATGGTGATGATGGTGATGATGATGGTGATGATGACGACGATGACGACAACGATGATGACGACGAAAAAGAGCCAAGATGAAAAGTGAAAAACAAGCGAAGTGCATGAAGATCAAGTGGAGAAAGAGAGAAGAACAAAAAAGAAGAGAAGAGAAGAGGCCCAGAGCCATGATGTTAGCCACAAGGCCAACAGCCAAATCTAACCCCATCAAGTGCTTTCCAGACACCATCGATACACTCGAAATATGTGTACAGGTGCCTCTCAGACTCAGTCGCTGGAAAGCAGCATCTCGCGGCAATCTTTACCAGACCCGCTTGGATACAGGCTTAGCTCTAAGTAAACAAGAATTGAGAGGAAATCTAGAGCAATACAGTAGTGAGTGCTTAGGTATCAAAATCAAGCCATTTCCCTCGATTTGCCTGTCCACTTGTTCAAAATCACCATGCACCAGCAGCAGCAACAGTAATAACCTCAAACTCGGCCACCTTGGCCCCGTCTCCAGACATGTTTTGGCGTGTGAAGGTACTGTTATACCAACTTCCCCAAATACTCAACGTCGCATACTTACTCAGGAAGTACGGCTGAGGATTGTGCTTGCTGCTGGTGGTGGTAGTCAAATTGATGTAGGTGTGATTACTCGACACCGGCACGATGGCTTCGACCTGGCTGATATCGAACGGCGAGCTGATACTGATGCTTCCCGAGCTGACAAGTTGATCTCGGCCCAGAGATGACGAGTTGCTAAAGTACACCGAATAATTATATGGCGGTGTGTCGGCGAAATCGAAGCCGAGGCCGACCACGCGTTGGCCGATCTTGTCGTCAGGGAATGAGATGCTGATGCTGGCCGTCTTGTTGGCCTGCGCTGGTTGCCATGTTGTGCTGAGTCCGCCATCAACCGCCGCGATCGGGAACTGCCCCGGAACAAACTCTGAGTCGGTAGTAACAGGCAGGCATTGTGCTGCGTTGTTGGCGGTGGTCAGTTTAAACGCAGTCAAGCGGTTGGCCACGGTGATGCTGCTGTTGGGATGCAGTTGGTAGGTCTGTGTGTTGGTGGTTCCAATCGCGCCAACGACGACGGGAATAGGCGCATTCGCGTACATTGCGTTGGGCACAGCGCCCGCTGCAGGTCTCAGCTTGCCGTTCCGAGTGAGCGTCGTGTGCGTGGCATTCGATGAGGCCGAGATGGGCCAGCCGCGGTAGTGGAAAGTGCGGTACCGGAGATTGGGTATTTGCGGTGGGAGGCCAGGGTTGATATGCAATGCCCACGACGAGGGGATGTAGCGCAGCCCAAGATAGCCGTAGAGTACCACTTGATTTGCCCCGCCATGGCCTGTCAAGAAGGGGAAAGCAGGGTGGAAACCGCCGTTGATCTTGAAGTCGTCAAGAATCTGTTCAGAGAATTGGAACCAGGGCCTACGCAGGTACGGCTGTGTCGAATACTGCTGGTAGGTGTAAGCAGCACAGCCAGATGGACTGACAGTATTGGCGACGATGCTGAAGATGGCGTACGTCATGCCAGGACCATCCTGAGACTGTTTGGTGGCATAGTACTCGAGGTCAGAGAACGAGTCGGCCGCGGTGTAGTTTTGGGTGTAGGCAAGTGGGTAGGTGTTGAGCACAACATCAGCTTGTTTGACTAAGATGGCACCATTCATGCCCGTGTATTCGAGACTAATGTCGGCTTTGGCGTCACGCGATATTAGGACATTGGCCGCTTGAGTGGCGAACATTGTGTTCGGTTTGGAGTTGAACAAGGAGAGGAAGAAATTCGCATCTTGCAGAATTTTGGAAACGAGGGCCATGGTGAAGGCGCCGTTGTCGACATGATTAGCGAATTCATCTGGGTCGGTCAGGTTGGTCAAGACATATTGGGAGCCATTTTTCTCCAAAAGCTCCGAGTATAGGTTGGCAATGGACGTGTGGATTGGAAACAGAGTGTCTTGGAAATAATCGGTATCCCCAGAGGCAGTCCAGCAGTTTGAAAAGCTATGGGCAATGTCACCATTGATGTGGTACTCGTAATCCCAACATGGGCCAGTAGCAGTACAATTACCATACCTGCCAGATGTCCATGGATAGATGGCAGCGGCCGATGTGAAGTCTGTCTTGTTCCTCGAGGACTGATATGCTGTATGAATGTTTGCTCGAGCTTGTTGATACCTCGCCGTGCGATAGTTGGCCATCCCTAAAGCCGCATACGGAAAGGTCGACACCAGGCCAGGTTGCATCCATGTTTCCGCGTCCCAAAAGATCTGTCCTGCGTACGAGTCGGAGCCCAGACCACCAACGGAAATACTGTGTGTATTAATAGCGGATGACGAAGCAGCTTGTACGGCCCTTTCTGTCAACGTGTTCTGCAGGATATGGTAAGGGTTGGCAATTGCAACAATAGCAGCCTCAACAATATAAGGATCAGCAGGGAGGGATCCATTCTCGGGAAAGGTATAGTCGTCGACAGATGTGGCACGAAACAGGTCAGCCCATTCGGCAACATGGCTGGCCAAAGAGGCCTCGTAACCCGCATGTCCAGCCAAAAGAGCTGCGTTTTTCGCTACTTCCCTTGGATTGGCGAACCCATCAGAAGAGGCGATGCCGACGTATTTGGTGAAGGATGCCGTTTCCCCGGCTTCTAGGGTAGCGTCAAATCCGTCAGCGATAGATGACTTGTTATTGCCTATGTATTGTCGGTTCCATGATCCTGGGTGGATCTTTGAGACCTTTGCACCGCTGGTCGTGATGTTTGCGAAAATGAAAGCCGTGACATTGTTAACTCCTCTAGGTTGTACTGACGTATATATGAAGCCCTGTTCAGTGCCTTTGGTACCCGGAGTGGTCCGGACAGCGCAGTCTCCATTCAGAACGTTGGCGATAGTTACATTTGCATCGTGCCAAGAGGTGATGTTCAGTTGAACAAAGCCTTGATTGATGTTCAACCTGTGAGCGAACAGCTCGTAGCTAACATTGAAGGAGTCATGATCTGTTGGAGCCCAGGTGAAGGACCAGGACAATACATTTCGTTTCATGTCGAGGGTGGACTGGAAATTGGAGATGGTCGAGCTATTGGCGGATGCATCCAAAAATGTGGAACCTCCAAGATCGACGACGATGCCCGTCCAGTGCGGGAGACCTGAAATCGCAGTGTCCCATCCGTATTGATACAGCCAGGGGTAATTGGACGAGTTTGTCGTCGGCTGAGAAGCCCAAAAACCTCCAACTGTGGCAAATGTCTGGCGTCGTTGAAAGTCAGGCCAGCCATTAATCAGGTCGCCATCGACAGCAGTGTCAACTTCGAAGAATGGTCCGAGAGCGGCAACGTTGATACCAATGTAACCATTGGACACTGATGCGCGAGACTGATAGTGGCCTTGATCTAGCTGGGTGCTTTTCAGTCGCCATGTGTCGAGGTCAAAGGTGACTCCATCGAAACGAGTATTGTAGACGTTGCTGTCCTTTGTATCTCTCACGTCCACGTTCTGGGAAAACGACTGTGTCACTTGAGAGTGTAAGCCAACAGCCAGGAGGACTGCAATGATGCCAGCGCGAAGAAGATCCTAAGTTCGTTAGCAGATAGTCGGAACGAACTGAATCAAGCTCACCGGGAGTGGCATGGCAGGCAATCGACAATTGCGCTGTGCAGCTAAGTGCATAGCATTAAAAGCTGTAGCTTAGTGCGCTAGCTTATGTTTGGTTATGACCGAGATGAGAAACGTCCACTAACTGCGCAAGAAGAAACAAGATTTTGGAGCAAGGCCTTGAGTATTTTTCTGTAGACACCGCCGTTCTGATACTGGGTCAGGCCCCTTAGTAGCAGTCTGAACTGTGGGATGATTATGTTGTTATTGTGGTTCCTGGTATCTTCCTCGGGTCCCAAACGTCAGAGCCTGTGATTTTGTGGAGGTGGCGCTGCCAAGAGTGCTTGATCCACAGGTTCCCACCCGAGGTGTGTGGCTCTTTGTCGATTTGGGGGGGATCGACAAGAGCCACGAGGTTGGTGATGTTGCATTCGGACTTGCATTATGCAGAACCCTTGCCATTGGTCGCGGTTACCGATAAGTCAGTCTCTTGGTCGGCTCAAGTCGTCATCAACAGCAATAGGAGCTAGCAAGTCAGAATGATGGAATAGTGGCTGTCGGTTTGAATGTCGCTTCACCCTTGGTCGTCTATCTCTTGCTCTGCTTCAGACTGTCGATTCTTACCGCGTCTGCGGCCATGCTGGTATGACTCTGAAGCGGTGATAGCTTTCTCTCCAACATAGCTCTCGCCCTTCCATTCTGTCTTGCACAATGGGCATTCCTGGGAGCGCTGCATTCTGAAAAAGTGCTGAGTGCAGATATCGTGTAGTCGACAAAGACATTCGCGCTTGGAGCATCGTTGACCCTGCAGCTCTTGTTAGAGAAGCTATGGTGTGACAGGTGGAATTCAATAGCTACCATTGTGATAATCTCTCTGCAAGCATGGCAGAATTTGATCTTGCCAGGCCGAGCGTCTCCATCTTCATCATCTCCTGCCTCGTTGTAAGTGTCGACCAGCCACCCCTTCAGTTCCATCAGTGCACGTGGAGTGAGAGTGTAAAAGCCAGCACTGCTCTTCTCAAACCAGCCTTGGTCCATCAACTTTGCCAACATGTCCTCTGCTTCTTTTATTGTCAGGTTGTGGCTGCTGGACTGAGTGGCACCATTCTGTGTGTCAGGCCGATTTCCTCGACTAAGCTGCACGGCATCCATCGTGCTCAGGCACATTGCTTCTTTTCTTCCTCTGTTGGCAGATCCATCAAACATGGCATCGAGCAGTCTCTTGACATAAGCAATCTCGTCAGCAGTGTATGAGGTTGCCAGCTGTGTCAACGGGTCACTAGTGGTGTTGACCAGTGCCCACACTCGCTCGCGAGTCCTCTGATGAAAGGTGTTTCGGATTTCATAGTTGAAAGGCGACAGAGCCGCGTTGGCAGCGGTGACGTATGAGGTCAAGTCGTCGAGTGCAACATCCTCACTGCGTACATCCCTACCTTCTTGCACCGAGAAGATGTCTGCAAGGAGCGGCTTAGCGGTATCGAGAGTCACCGTGTTGCGGGCCAACATCGCCTGGACAAAGGCGCGATTGGCATCGTTGTAGTCTCCCATGGCCGTGTTGGCCATTCTGGTCCTGGCCGTGGACAGCGGGCACACCGACCACTACAGTGATAGTGATACAATGATACAGTGATACAGTGATGGTCCGTGCTGTAATCTAAATGTGGGATATGTGCCTCTTCTTGCTCAATAATGCCTGTGACGCGTGCCCAAGTTCACTTACCACAGCGCGCGCCGCCACGAGTGGAGCTTGATTAGTCCCTAATCCCGGGCCGACGGCGTCGCAGGCTTCCAAGTACTAAAATACGGTAACTAGTTGTGACGGCGAATCATTTGTCAAGGGGCTGCAGATATCGAAGTCATGAGGATGGCTGTCTAAAGCCTCTCTCATATGATTGAACGGTCTTGACTCTCAACCGAGTCGCACAAACACTCTGGCGCGTCTTTTAGCTGCTATATTGTGTAACGTTAACGCCCCTTGCATCGCACAAGATAGGCCGATCCGACCTTGGCAGGGGACACCGTCCCACTGTTCCCCGCGATGAGGACTTCAAGCCACTTCGTGTTGGATCTTCCCACAGTTTTCTCCGCAACCTGTTATGCCCATCAGGACCCCGCTGCTAGAAAAAAACAGGTTTTCTCAGCACCAACCCTGCCTATATAATAATAGTTCGTGTCCCGATCATAACCCTAAGTACCGTTAACCTCGACACAGATCCCAACTTGGATTAGCAAACTTACAAATTGGCCATGTCGCATCTTTTCTCGTATTATTCTGCAGATCGCCCCAAGTTGCCCATTTAGTGTGCCCGTCCCTCTGGCTTCCAATCATGCGACGAGGATTGTGTGGGCTGTGGCTTTCTTCTTTCACTTTATTACTTTTGCTGATAGCTTGGCCCAGCGGTGGAGAGGGACAATCGGTGCTGTTAGCGCGGCAAACGGCGTTCACATCTGAGCGACCGAAAGCGAGGTATATAGACGCATCTGGATCCTCCTTGCCTTGATCTTCAGGTATCGACCAGTTTTAGTGCAGTTTGAGTCTTGTCAAGTACTTGTGTAGACAATGTGCGAGCGAACGCCAGGGGAAGTCACCAGTCGCAGGCAAAGCCGCCATTCCTCCTCGGAGGAATACTGCCAACCTTAATCCCGGCCAATGCAGTAGATTTCTACCTACCAGATGTCTTACGAAGCTGTGACTGAAAGCGACTGCACTCTGCTCCGATTCCGACATTCTGTGTTACTGGATGGTAGTTGCCTATGTAAATGCGGATTAACAGCTTGAGGAACAAATCTCGCTCGGTTACACTGGGCTCCCATGCAATTTTGTTGCCAGACAGTCATCAAGCTACGGCAGACCCGCAATCCCTAATTATTCGTTGTCAATCTGACAGGGCCCCCGGGACCAAAGATAGTTCCGATTCGAACGTCCGACTATTCCCAAAATGATCAGACCCGACTTTTAACTAAAAGCACGGACGCCTTCCTAGCCTGAACACCTACCTCACAACTTTCGGGCTCCATCAAGACCTTCAGCAATTCTTGAAAATACGGTCGCCGTCCTCTCGCAACCTGACATCCCTCGCAGCATGACAGTATGTCGTCTGTGCGATATTCTGCCACCGTTTCAATCCCAACCTTGATAGGATCTGTCTTGTCCTTCTTAGCCTCCTCTACAACACTTGCCCTCCACTTGCTCTACCCTCCAAAGTGGCACTTTCGTCACGCTCTTATCATCAATTTGTTCGTTGCAGGTGCGTATACGTAGAGAGGATCGAATAGGTCTTTTTCCATTAACATCTCCAAGATGCGATAAATTCATTGAACAACACTGTGTCTGGCATTGCAGTCTTCATCAATAAATCCAAGGGACTACCCCCCCTTTCTGATGGACCGGCTTGTACAGCCAATGCCTACATTGGCCAGTTTTCGGTGCAGGCCATCGACTTCAACACTTTAATTATATCTCTTGTGGTGCTTTTCATTGTCCGACAAAACACGGCGCTGCACCATCCATCACCTACCAAGGTTGCCCTACTGTGCGGGGCTGCATGGGTTCCATCTATAATTACTGGTGAGTGTGATTTCCCACCTTCACAGTTAGAGAAATCAATCTAATACAATAACAAAGCTAATATTGGTCTTGGCCTTCATGCCTATGGACCAGTAAGTGGTAATTGGTGCTGGATCAAAGCAGACCTGCTGGCGCTGCGCTATAGCTTAACCCACGGCTGGCGGATTGCGACCTTCCTTGCAACAACTGGGATATACATTTACATCTACATTTACCTGAAGCTTACCTTCAAGAGTCTTCGCGCACTCCACTCACCTTCGACCGGCATTACTGGGTCCGATTTCCAGTCAACTCTGGATTCAGGTGCAGATGACTCTACCGACGTCTTCTCTGACTCACACCGGACCCTCGTCCCATCAACTCGTAGCGGATCAAACATGTCCACAGACTTCACAACCATCGAACTTGGCGAGTCGTTTTCCAAAGAGGGCAGCAGCATGCCATCACGACACCCTTCCACCACGCTGCCATCCCTCGAACCGGTTGCAGCCAAGAAAAACAGCACAACAACAACCTTAGCTGCAGCCAGAGCTAACAATCAAGCCTATCAGCGGCAAGTCAACTTGCGACGTATGCTCCTGCTCAACGGTTATCCCATTTTATACGTCATTCTCTGGATACCCGGCATGGCAAACCGCCTAGCCGAATCGGTGGGCCACACAGCTGTATGGCTATCGGCTCTGCAGGCGACCACCCAATTCATTGGCTTCGCCAACGCCCTCACATACGGCTACAATGAGCAGATGAGGGAGAGGCTGCGAAGTTCGAATCGCCGTTTCCCTTCCTGGGGACGTCGCACTAGAACCGGATTACCACCATGAGCTCAGCAAATTCTTCCAAAAGAAATTACAGGTCCTATCTCAGGAGCAATAAAACCATGCGCCTAGATGACTAGGGGACAGCGCCCATCAACCTTGTTACATTACCTGATGTTGTCCCGATTTGTTAGGACGCCTAAGGGATACAAGTTAGAGAAAAAACAAAAAAGAGTGCCTTGTCTTAGATTCCTGGGATTTCGGGTTTGATTATCTAAGACTCAACGCTCTTTATGCTCCCCGCATATTTTCTATCCCCTGTGTCTCCTGCGTGCCACTGCTTCTCAATAATAGTCTTGGCTTGTCAGTGGTCTCTATTCCCAACTGCCTGATCTTGGTCACTGGACTCCTCGTTTCTCGAATGCTAGACCTTATGGAATGTACAGGAGAGCATTTTACAGATCAATCGCTTCTTGAAACATCAGGCAGACAAAGACGAGGAACCCTGGTGACAGCAACGAGATATCCTGATGCCTCCACATTTTCCCGTAGTGTTGGCACCCGGCTTTCATCTAGTTCTCGTATTTGGCTGAGCGACCTAGTTTGGTACGGAGGCTAAAATGGTAACTAGGGACATCGCCGACCCCGAATACGGCAGTGATCGCCATCACTTCCTTCCGCACATGTCCCGCAACCATTGGCGTTCAAGACGGCTTCGGTGTCGATGGCGGGTAGCGCCTTATAATTGTAGGGGTGCAAAGCATGTCGTGTCAACATCGTATTCACATTGCCGTTTCGTCGTCGGAAAAGAGTGTTAGGTATATAGAATAGAGCATTCCATCTCCCATTGGTTCCTGTTGGAGTGAGTCACAGTGGTGTGCGTTTCATGTTTGTGCCGCAAAGACCCTTCGAAGCATCTCAATGCTAGCGACAGTGGTGGTGCTAGAGAATGACTACCGAGATTGAGGAACCATGCGTGCAGCAAATGATCAGGATACGGACGAACAGGAGAACCGGTGCAGAGCCCGGTAAGGCTATCTATCATGGGAATCATAGCAGAAAGACGAGCGGAATGGTAGGGCTGAAACGGTTCGCCGTTCTTATTGAGATGACGCGATTGACCACACCAATGTTCCCCTTGCACTGTCCACACTTAGAGAGTATTATTGTTGGGGATGTCTAATAATTAAGTTCATCAAACAATGTGGACTTCAACGGCAATTACCCCATGTGGAAGGCTGGCGGGACATTAAATTAAGTTCGACACCGCTCCGAACTTATCACTGTACTTTACTTTTACCGATTCTTCTGCATGTACCGAGATTTTTTGCTACTACAAAAAATGGGTGCCCTCTCATTCGTCGGAACTTACTTCTGCGACTTCCGCAGGTCAAGGTTCGTTGCACTCGGCCTAGTGGGTTTACGGTATAGTTACTCGAGCACAGACCCCACGAAAAGGCAGTGGCTGGGGGGGACACAATCCGGGCGTGACAAAAGCTACAGTACGACACCTAGCATCCAAGATAAACAAGATGCGTCTGGTATAGTAATTTAAGTTAAAGGCTTGTTTGAAAGGCTAAATCAACCCTGTTGCATTCTGGTCTTCTGATATCGCTGGTGCGTGCCCTCCTAGTATATTCCTATCTCAAGCTTGTTCGTTCGACAGAGCGTCGTATACACCTCCAGTGCTCGCATCTTGTCCGCTACCGCTGTACTTGACATTGCCAGCAGCGAGAGTGCCCTCGGCAATCTTCTTCCACAAGGACTGCTCTGCAAGTCTGCTCGTGTCATTCTTCCTGCCGACATCGCCGATGAATGTCTTGGTTTGTGGCATGTCTTCTTTGGCCAGGTTTCTGCGCTTGGGTTGCTCAAAGACCTCTGAGTCGATGACCCCCAACACTCTGGCAACATAGTTGAGAGCAGTATCCGTTCAGGTAGACTGACTCTGTCCTATGATGTGCCTGCCCCACCAGTTGCAATGGGATCATCTCTGTTGCCAGATGTATTTGTTCGCCTCTTCGACCACCGTCTTGACCTATATGACCGGACCCAGATGAGATGCCCGCGGTCCGCGTGGATTAAGAGCCTGTCAAGCCTGAGCCTCATTCTGCGAAGCTATCTCCTCTCACGCCGCCGTGGCGTGATGTGTCGATGCCACTACCTGTGTGGTTTGGACCACCAACGTATCCTTGTTCAGAGTGTACACCGTCTAACCGTGGATTGCCTACGCCTTCTTGTTGGAATGCGGAATCAATCATCCGCCTACTCACTAATCGCTTACTAATTACGATCTGCTTACCAATTGATTACGAATCATTTACGGAGTTTGCGGAACCTACGGACGTTACGAAACACTCAAGATAGATATATATGGAGGAATGCTCTCCTGTTAACAGATAGAACAATTTAACATACGATTCTCATAGCGGACGATCCTACTCTTTCACACTTCTGGATACTCATACCACTGTGATCTTTCTCGGCTTCCCTGAGATCTATGAAGTCTTCCTTCTCTCGTACTGCTGCGTCTCAAGCTGGATGGAGCACTGTAGCAGTAGACGTGTCTGTTGCCGCCTGGTTGGTCCACCACAAATCTCTTCCGGTCCCGTCATCGGCACGTGGCATTGATTTTCTCTGATAGATGCAATAGGAGAGTGGTATCCATCCATGCCAATTTTGTGTGCGGGAAGAAAGATAGAAGCCAGAAAGGAGTGCAAAACACCTACCCAAGTGAAACAAGAGTCGTTAGCTGTGCCACCATGATTCAGAACCAGATGCGCTTCATAAAATCGTGCAGGATTGTAAGGTGCCACAAACGTTTCCCCCAATACTCAATTGGGTAGCGTCGGTTACTACAGGACCGATACAGTAGTACAAGGGGGACTCGTAATCAGGCTAGCTCCCTCCCCTAGTCACAACACAGAATCGAACCTGATTAGTGGATCAGGGGTGTTGGGATGACAATCGATCCCCTCCGCTACTGAAATGTGAAAATTAGCGCGCCCCACTTTCGACCTTGCACACAGTAGATTATCCCCTCCTGCAGTCGACAGAAGGCGCGTTTTGATTGATTCATATTATAGGATCATTCCGAAGGTCTAAATCAAGCTATTTGTACAGTCGTTTACTGCAAAACTGCAGTGGAACAGAAACTGGGCACTACTTTCGTCTCCACCTGCCTCGAATACCTCCCCCCCCCTTCTCAACCTCCTCTAGAGCTTATATAGTAGCTTTTTCTCCTGAT
>QQXO01000181.1:0-47834 GCA_003709845.1 Chaetothyriales sp. CBS 134916 | reverse complement strand
TCTTCGCACTATCGACGGGGCAGAGGGAAGTCTTCGCACTATCGACGGGGCAGAGGGATACGATCCCGATCGCAGATGTCCCCCCCCTATAGCCCTCATAGACTACTGACGGGGAAGGTCCTACCAACACCAATGCAGTAGTTGGCTGAGTGCAGAAGGGAGTGTGTTGGGACCGAAGGAAATTGCTAACAGAGAAAAGGGGGTAGACGGGAGAACATATAAGGCTGCTCCTTGCCTGTAGAGAAGGGGTTCTTCATCGAAACCTCCCTGTACATAGCGCCCCTGTTGATAGCGTATCAATCCTATCACAAGCCCTTACAGATATTCAGATTTGGTTATAATATAACAAGATAAAGAGTCTACTCAGAATAGATACTCTACTAACTCTTATATCTAAGTTCTCGACGAAGTAATCTCCTAGATATACAAGCCAGGTATAGTATTCATATAAGACAATGCTTGTATTCATACAGCAGCCAAAGTGGCTAATTAGTTCAAAGACTATACAATTATTCTACTTAATTAGCCAGTATTCTCGCCAGATCTAAATCCAATCGAAAACCTCTGTTATATTCTCAAAGAACACCTCTAGACAGAATATCCAGAGCTGCTTAATATAGGCAAAACGCAAGCAGACCTTGATTACTTTGCGGAATATATCAATCACTGCTAGTATATAATTGACCAAGAGATAATCGATAATCTAATTGTTAGTATAGATACTTGGGTAAATTGTGTCCTGGAGGTAAAAGGCTGATAAACTCGCTATTAATTAATAGCTAATTAGGGTCAAAATTGGGCTTGTTAGATAGAGAGATTTAATAGCTACAGTTTGATATTAATTTTGTAATAATTGTACCTAATTTGGTTGAGTAATTGTAATTTTATTGCAATAGGGCAAAATGGTGGGGTATCCAAAATATGCTAAGTGCCGAACACTTTCGCCGGGTACTGTAGTTATTAAGTTAGCCGTTAAATTCCTGTTAATTCATGCTCCGCCCCGGATTCCAAGACGCTGCTTGTTTCTAGTTAGTGGCTCGGCCTTCTAATCTAGCTTATTACTGTAATTAATTGGCCTTATTACTCCAACCCTTCCCCAAACAACGACGCAGTAATTAATAATAAAGTCGCAATAGTTGTACGTGACGCTAATTTATAAGCTACTGTGAGTTATTAGTGTGCTTTGAAAGGGCGAGACCCTTGGAAGTACCGTACTGTATTATTGAACAAACTTCGAGTAAGGGTAGAAGTCCGACATTTTTTCAGCTTGAACTTGATAGCTTGAGGTGGTTACCCGACTAAGAGTATCGTTAACAATGGACATGAGACAAATGGTACTTTTGGGTGGCTGGTTGCCTTTTGAATTTTGTACATAATTCTCGACCTTATCAAAGTCGACTGCAAAAAACTGCGATAGAGAGACATTATTACAGTATCTTCAGATATCATCTCCAGACATGATCTCCAAAATAGTATTCCGGTCTTGCGTAAGCACTAGCACGGTGGCCCAAGAATACTCGGCCTTCATTCTTATCAAGTATTCCTCGGCCCTGCCGAGTAGGATGTGTCTCATATTTGGCGTCTACTCAGCATGCTCAACCATTGTTTTGGCACACTGGACGTTCGCTTTCTTGTCAATATTCTCACTAACGGTTGGTTCGTCATCACCGGCAAATAGGCGATCAACTTCTTCCAGCTCAAGGCCTAAATGTAGTCAGCCCCAAACTGCACTAGTTATCCCATGTGGTATACCATACCTTTTGTTTCGGGGAAAAATAGGTAGATAATAGGAACCCACAACGTATTCAAGATCGCGAAGATAATGTACGTTTTCCAGCCAATGTTATGAATGGCGGGCGGGGTTACTTGGACGATGAGATAGTTGCAGATCCAATTCGATGCGGTACTGACTGAGGATCCGCGCTGCCGCAGCCGCAAGGGCAAAATCTCGGACGGATAAACCTAATTCTCGTCAGCTCTTGCAAAACGAGCATGTGCGGGAGCGTCAGAAATACCCAGACTGTGGCCTGGAAGCCGATCGTGAAAGCCCCCTCAAAAATAAACAGCATCGCACAAGCGGCTATACCCGCGCTGTGAGCTATGCTGGTCTGGTTCTGAACTTGGTAGATGAGGGCTGCTTGGACGGCCATCACCGCCGCCATGACCGAGATCATCGACAACAGCAAAGGCCGCCGTCCAACGCGATCAATGAGGGCCCAGGGGATGAATGAGGCCACGAAGAACCATGTTTGCAAAAAGCCAGACATCAAAGCAGACATGTGCGGGGAGAGGCCAACAGAGTTTTGGAAAAGTGTCCCGCTGTAGTAAATGATGGCGTTTATTCCCCCTAGTTGTTGGAATGCTTGGATACCACAAGCGATCAAAAACCTTCTTTGGCTCTGCAGCTTGTCATTCTTAAGGAGATCTTTCCACGATCCCGTACCGACCGCTTTCTCCAGAGCCACAGTGTGAAGGATATCAGCATGTAACTCCAGGATTTTCGCTTCATCCATCTTGTCCCCCTTGAGCCTACGAAGAACTTCAAGGGCCTCATCTTGACGGTCGTGGGCGGCAAGCCAGCGCGGTGTCTCATCAACAATCCACAGGAGGACCAGCATGGGCAGAAGAAAGACGCACTGAAGGATCACAGGCACTCTCCAGGCATAGCTGCTAGTATGACTGGAGAAGCCGTAGTCGATCCAGTAGACGAGGAAAATGCCAAAGTTAAGAACAGAAAGCTGCATACAGACATCTGTAGACGGGGTGTCAGTGGTAGTGGAGAGTCAGCCGAGCTCAGCATACATAGACCTCTGCTCGCCTTCGGGGCGTACTCCGCCTGCATCACAGGCACGGTCGAGTTGACCGTACCCAGTCCCACACCTGCAACCACACGGGCGATAATAATGTGTGCTCGGGTGTAGGCTGTAGCCTGTAGAATGGCCCCAAGGATCATGATGAAGACACCAATTGCAATGCTTCTCTTCCTCCCCAACTGCTCGCCGACAATAGCAGTGAAGATGCTGCCAAAAAATGCACCTACTTCCATGATGGAGACAATGAGAGCAATCATGGTTGAGTCAGGTGTCTTGAACGTCTTGTTAAAGGCAGTCTGGTTCACGAGCCCGCCCATTAAACCATTATCGAACCTAGTCATCATTAACACCGGTTGTCCCTTAATCGGGTGTGACCTACCCTATTTGCATGAATCCAAGGGCTGTCAGCGCGGTGACAGCCGCCAGGAGACTGTTTCCGCGGAGTTTCATGTTTCCGCGCCAGGCAGTGAGGCTTCACTTGTCAGTTATCAGAGTTTCAATGCTAAGTTCTTCCGCTCTGGACGGCTGGGTGAGAGAGAATGAAAGCTGGTGTTCCACAAAGACTAAATACCTCTTGCAATAATAGCGTCGGCATTTGAAGATAGTTTCGTGCGCTGTAGAATCCTGGCTCAAGTTGATAGGCTTAGCTGGAAATTGCGGGGTCCTCCTTCGTCCATTATTATCGAGGAGTCTTGACTCGCATTGCGGGGTCTACGGCAATTACCGACAATGTGGAGTTTAATAGTATTGACGACTGTTTACCAAGCTCTTTCGGCATTTGAATAGTTACCTAACATATTAAGTACGGACTGAGCTGTCAATAATAACGAACTTTTCACTCTCTGCAGCCCAGTGGTAAGTTCGTTGCTTCTAGAGATCCGAACTTTCCGAAATTGGTGCAGGCTACTGCGATGACACGAATCGCGACAGATCACGAGGCAGTCTCCTTCCACGTCTACCAACCAGGTTTTAACAAGCTGCTGGGTCCGAACCCTTCAGCACATCTCTTGATAGAGTCGACGGAGAAGATACCGCTTTACCACGAGGCTTGCATCTATCACCCTGCCACTCGCAGCATTTTCGTTACTTCGAATCAAATTCCGTCCGATCGAGATTGTTCTCACACCTCGTCCAAGCAAGTAAAGCTTTCGAGGATCTATGACAATGGATCGGCCTCCCCAGGGCATGTCGAGTTTGTGCATTTTGAAGGGATAGAGGGAGCAATGCTGAATGGCGGCGTCAATTTCGGCGAGGATGCACTACTGCTATGTGCACAGGGTTCTCAACGGCACGATGACTTCTCGGGACTTATTGCCCTTTCAATCCCAAACAGTTCCAACCCTGTCCCGGAAGCACGTACTATTATCTCATCTTTCTATGGGGTCCCCTTTAATTCCGTCAATGATGTCGTGGTTGACCCCCGGGACAGCTCCATTTGGTTTACGGACCCTGAGTACGGATTTCACCAAGGAATTCGACATCCGCCCCAGTTACCCAACCAAGTATACAGATTCGATCCGACGTCAAAGTCCATTCGAGCGGTGGCAGTTGGGTTCACGAGGCCGAATGGATTATGCTTCTCGCCTGATTTTGACAAGCTCTATGTTACCGATACCGGCGCAATTCACGGCAGTGCCTCCATTCCCTACGATCCGACTGGACCTTCTCACATCTACTGTTTTGACATTGTGCGTTCAGAAAACAACTCTGAACCTTTTCTGTCGAACAAACGCTTGTTCGCCTACGCTTCTGGTAGATGCCCAGATGGCATCAAGTGTGACACGAAAGGAAATGTGTACTCTGGTTGTGGGGACGGTATCGAAGTATGGAACTCTGCTGGCGTGCAGCTGGGGGTTATACTTGTCCGAGGAGGCGTCGCTAATTTCTGCTTTGGAGAAAAAGGTACGATCTACGCCTGTAATGAGTCATTTATGTGGAGAGTAAAGCTAGATGGGGAACAAGTGAATGGCGCATTATTGGGGATCTGATTCAGAATACCATTGGATAGGTCAACAGAATCAGATGCGTCCTTCGGTGGCGGTTCGGATAGTCTTTCCGCATCTAGAGTAGAATCGCCGATATCCGGTTCTCCGCTGTTCAGCATGGTCAGCGTTCCCAGGTAGTTACTAGAGGTGCCTCTAGGCATCCTGATCGTGCTATGGCAACCATAGACTCTGTTTGACAACTGATATCTGCATGTCAGATAGGCTGGCCGGAGTATGAATGATACCCCAAGATGTGTCGTTTCTTTGTGATAGACAAGAGTGATCATCTTTGACGTGAAGTGCATGAATGCCTTCATGCAAGCCAGGTCACGTGACCGCGATGCAACACACTGTGGCAAGGCCACACAACCCGCAACATGAGGGACGGAGACTGTGAGACATAAGCCATATGTATGCGAGGGCATGCGAAGGATTACTCTCGCTTCAAGCGTTGAATCTCGTATAGTCAGTTATAGACATAAAAAATCTGAAACATCACTCTCCTTGTGCTCCCTTTGCCTTCTGTTCCCTTGGTAGTCTTAACATGGACTATACAGATATGCAGACATATTCGCAGAAAGAATCCAACTTGTTCGAGGCGGGGGTGAGTAGGAAGTTTTGAGGAGAGGCGACAAACCAGGTGGCCACGTATCTGGTTCTCTGAATGGCTTGTTTCTTCTTTTCTTCTTTTCTTTTTTTTCTGTTTCACCTTTAGAACTTGTCAGCGGCAGTCTACTGTGTGCGGGAGAGATCAGTCACGTGAGCCACAATTTCCGGTACCGGTGCACCAGACACTTCAGATATCCTCAATAAGAAAGGATCGATACCGATCGACCAGTGGGAATCTCTGGTGTGCGCACCATACTAATTACCCAGTCGCCGAGGTCAAGGAGCTCTAGATCAGCAAACTCTGCTAAGGTATATAGTACAGATAGCCCCTTGTAATCCAGACGACCGGGTCACGGTCTTCACTCAATTGTCTCTTGATCCCATCACACGATTCGTATGATCATCCGATAGCTTGATTGATATTGTCGCTGTCAGAACTTGATGGTCCAGACGCTCGGACCTCCATCCATCCTAGACATTTAAGATTTCAAAAAAAACACATGTGCAGTGAAAGCTGTCAAGTGTTTCTCCTGACGAGAACTACCTTTTTCTGGTTAAACTATGCAAGTACAGTACCAGTAGTAGATGCTTGGTGTCTTGTGAGTGCACAGACCACACTCTGCATCAATCTTCACAATTGAGTTCGCTTACGTACGAGCACCATACAGACCAGTCCGGAGAAATGACCACGAGTGCGGTAGTGCCCATCCAAGCTTTCCTTTGATATTTAATTATAATCACTAAGTTACTGGGCATTGAACCAATGGTGCATGTGCCGCCGAGAATAAACCTCGTTCGTCGCACATGTGCGGAAACCAATTTGTTCCGTCACACTTACAGTTTCATGTCTGGATATTTAAGAAGCGGCGGTATATCTGGCTGGGATGGTTTCCATAACCACATTTAACGTACTATAAGTTTGCGCCCTCACAGCCGGTACACCTTTCTCTTGGTGGCTCCGATATGGAGCGGAAGAAAGCTCGCATACGAGTGGCTATTGTGGGCTCCGGCCTGGCAGGTCTCGTCACATCATATCTGCTGCAGCAGGATGTTCAGTCACGTTATGCCGTTGAACTCTTTGAGGAGGCAGGTGTTTTGCTAATCAGTCCGGATTCCACTGACTAAATTCCCAGGGAAATATGCTGTCTCTGGATTCTTCCTCGGTTTCCATTCCGGTTCGCAATCAGTCCCGCTTCGACCGAGTCGACCTCCCCATGCGAGCATTTACCGGCGGCTACTATAACAACCTAAGAGCGATGTACGAGTACCTAGGTGCAGAGTATCAGGCGCAGCCATTTCTATATAGCTTCTCCAAAAAGGTCGCCATTGCCTCGCAAGAAGATTATAATGCCGGATCAATACTGCCAAAGTTGAAATGGCTCTCGTACTTTGTCCATTCCTCCAACCTTAAGCGCATTCCGCCAGACCGACCAGAGGGTATGCAAACATCCGCGTGGCTGATGGAGACTCTATACGTGTTGGTTTGCTACGCGTGGTTCTCCGCTTGCTGCTGCTTTCTAAGTCCGCGACCAGCCGACGGTGAGTCAAACCGAGCCTGCGAGACGCTCGACGAGTACCTGCATAGAATTAGACTGCCTCAGTATTTCGTGACACACTATGTGCTGCCAGTACTGTCCAGCATCGCTACCTGTTCACACAGAGAGCTCCTGAACTTCCCAGCAGCCGATGTGACGGAATACAAGAGGAAGATGAGGGGACAACGGCACTACCGTGTTTCCAACGGCGTTCAGGAGGTTCAGGACAAACTTGGAAGAGGAATTGACAAGAGGCTGTCGGCAAGGGTGTCGGCGGTGGAACCGCTGTCTTCCGGAGTCAGAATTCGTTGGACGCAAAGAGAAGATGCTCATGGTCAGACAGTCGAGAAGGAGGAACTGTTCGACAGAGTAATCCTAGCAGTGTCTCCCGATGTTGTTGCCAAGGTCTTCAGCCCATTGCAGCAGGAGATGACACAGATACCGACTGTGTCAGTCGAGAGCATTGTTCATGCCGACAGGGAAAGCGCCGGAGAGGGAGCTGGCCAGCTTTTTATTAGCGGGCAGAAGAATATCGCCGAGAGCAATACTCGCCTCCTCCATGACAATGCTGTCCAGACAATATACTTTCGTACCTCGGTGGTGGAGGGCAATCACCGTACTGAGGCTGTTCACATCCAACCGTCTGGTGCTCTAGTCACCACTTGTCCCTTCAGCTACATTGATCCCGCTCAGGTCATCAAGTCGTCCAGATTTACACGAGTGTTACGCACACCCGAAAGCAGACGCATCACAAATGACATCTTTGGCAATGGCAACCCACTTGGAGACATCGATGGCGAGAAGAGGAGCTTTGGGTGGAAGAATGGAGATGGCAGTGTTTGGCTCGTTGGCGGCTGGTGTTGGGACGGTATGGTGTTACTGGAGGGATGTGTTGTGTCCGCAATGAGGGTCGCTGAAGCATTCAACGTCCACATTCCCTGGCGAGCTCCTGACTCATACAGTATTATATAATGATCAATGAACATACAGTACAGTACCGTGATGGTCTTCGGGCCTTGATATCAGCCATGCGGACGGTAGGCCTCATCTGTTCTGTAAATAAAGAGAACAAACTCGTGTCATTTACAAGAATCCAAGGCAATAAAGAGGAAGTTATGTCAATCTTGCGGAATAGGTAGGCAGATTTAAACCACGATGGATGTTTAACTTCCTATTGTAATGAGGGATAGAAGAGAATGAAACTCGCGTGAACATTACAAACTAGAGATCTGGGTGCGGAGGTGGCGAAGTCGCCCTAGGCGCCAGGCGCCAGGCGTATGGTGGCCCACCAGAATTTGATACTGGAGAGGCTAATAATGATGTGTCTACAACTCTGTGACTGGAGCCTTTTGGGAATTTTCGTCGCCCAATATACCGTATCAGTCATGTCGACAGACCTCTTGTTCAATGGTTGTTCCAATAAGTTACACTTTCAGAGTTTCACACCATCTCAGAGGACACAGTCAATTTCTCAACTGAAAGTCCCACAACTTCACTTCTCACTCACACCTCGATATTCGAAGGCAAAGCCTTAGAATGTCAAAGCCGGCTGTGGTTGCTCTGCTTACGGTCGTTGTCGCCGTTGTAGTGCTCGGCCTTCCGTCTGGACTTTACAAGTTCCTTGAGTTGCTCTTAAAGCTCAGGACGACCCCAGCAAGCTGGTTTTGTTTGGGCGTTTTATTTTACCCTTTGATGAAATCTATTCGGTATCGAAACAGCCATTCAAACCCAGATGAGAAGCGCACAGACACCGATGGTTCCATCTATGGCCTCTATCACGCAAGGTTGAACACTACCTTGCCACCGCCAACGATGTGGATGAATATGGGCTATTGGGAAGTGCGCCTCTCTTCCAAACCAGTCATGACCCCATACCAGGAATAAAAACAGTTGCATCAACTTCTAAGTTTGTCTTTGCGGATGTCATGCTAACGAACATACCTAAGCTGAAGATGACCTCGGAATTCCCCATTGCCTGCCGCACCCTTCTCGACGAGGTCTTGATAACCGCCAAACTTTTGCCGCAACATGGCAGATCCAAAGACTTCAAGCGACCTCATACGCTGACGATCATCGACTTGGGCTTCGGCTGTGGTGATCAGACTGTGTATCTCATGAACGAAATATCTAAGAATATGTCTCTTGTTGATTCGTTCACCGGTGTCAGGTGCCTAAGGCTTATTGATCGCTACGTAGGTGTGACGGAATCTGGCGCCCAGTTCAAATTTGCTGAAAACCGGTTGACCACCCTTGGCTTGCTTGGGAGCAAAACCGACGGTCCTTCCATTGAGATTTTCTGCGCGGATGCCGCGCAGCCAACCTCCTGGACCGACAATCTGGCCAGAGCCACAAAGGAGAAAGCAGCATCTCCTCGTCCTTTTTATATTCCTCCTGTGCGGGTCAGAGCCGGCTTGCAGCCTGAGACGGCTCGAGACAGTTCCCATCGACAGACCTGGATTTTGGCACTCGACACCCTCTACCACTTTTCCCCTTCGAGGCAACCCATCCTCAATCATGCGTACCGCGAGCTGGAGGCCTCGCTCATGGCTTTTGATCTCATACTCACCGACCACGCGTCAATCTTCGATCGCGCGCTTCTAGCCGCCGTGTCCCTTTTGACTAGTATCCCATTCGCTAACTTTCTAACGACAGCCGAATATCGCAAGATGCTGGTTTCGGCTGGGTATGCTGAAAAGGAGATTGTATTCAGGGATATCTCGAATCACGTTTTTGCTCCGTTGGCCACATTTCTGGACCAGAAGCATAAGGAGCTTGGTCTGATTGGTTTGGGGATTGGATATTTTCGCGTCGCGAAGTGGATTTTTCAATGGTGGGCAAAGAGTGGGGTTGTACGCGGTATGATTGTTATTGCTAGGAGGTGACAGGGACATATATTATGTAGATCATAGTCATTACTGTACCACACACCAAGCCCTTTGCGGACTGTTTCGAATGGTTGCATTCTGTGACAACAGTTGAGACGGGCGGTAACCCAGAGTCCGGCCTCTGAGCTCAACGATGGCTAGCTTGAACCAAGCTTACATATATCCTGCTCTTAACGAGTATGCGGCGAGCAGTGTTAACATTCATATATGCATACCACCATTTCGAAAAGCTCTAGCGTGCGTCCAGAAGTCGGACCTTCCCTTGTTTATTTTAAGCCTTTTCTAACGTGACTTATCCTCATCCTTGATTTTCCATCCCTTTTCTCCTTGCCACTTGCCATCACTGTCCCACCACTCAGTCAGGCCCCACATGCACCAACTCACCCAGCACATAATAACATCCCAACCAACACTACTAACAGCAGGGTGGTCATACAGCGCTTCAGGGATCGCCCAAATACCTCGAGCATCACTAGACGCTTGTACCGTGGTTTTCATTTGTAGACAAGACGCGCATACGGTGATGGCTAGGTAGATTCTTGTGTAGTACCGATCAGACACTGATGTCGACAGTAGACTGTCCTTATCCCACCTTGGAGGAGCTACATCTTGGAGCAGGGGGGCAAAGAGAAGAAGGTGGGGGATGAATAAGACGGTGAGAAAATGAGTAGAGGCATAGAAGTGTGGGATCAGGGCAACGCTAATGAGGGTAATGGCGATGGGAGTGACGCGAAGGAGTAGACATATTGTCCTAGAGAACGGTTTCGTGGAGGCAACGGCATCAGGCTGCCGTGCTTGCCGTGGAGGTGTCAGCAAGATCGCTAGGAAGAACAAGTTCGTAGCAAAGGATATCGCCACTATCTGGCCTAGCAGCATGAATGCCCATAGGTGTGGGACGGATCGGCGGTATCCTGCTCAGGAATTAACGCTTGTCCCGGTCACAATATACATTTTGAACAACAGCACTGCGGAAAGTTCTTACCTTCCCGGCCCAAGAACACGCTCCATGCCGTCGTGAAGAAGAATATCTGTTGTGTCCACCAGAATCTCGCTGGTGTAGCGACAGCGGTCCACCATGCCTGTTCGAACAGCTGAGTGTCCCTTAACCATAAGCCGAGCTTCAAGCATTCATCTGGTGCAGCTTGCGTTGACGCCCAGCTGCTGTAGGATAGAGAAAAGAATCTTAGCATGTAATACCATGTTGTTCCTAGACTAAGGATTGCAAGAGCGGCAAAGATTTTCACATGTTTCAAGGGTCGGGTGGATGAGGAACTCCGGGTTTGCGGCTTCGATGCCGACGGAGAGTCGGATTGGAGACTGGTCTTGAGGATTACCGAAGTATGAAATATAAGAATAGTGAGGCAGAGACAGAGGAGCATGTATGCTGCGAAGCCGGCGACATCCCGGACCTCAACCTTGCTACATTGATGATCATCGAGAGACATGTTGAGATGATGCCACAGCCCAGAACAATTTGTGAAAGCGGCTGTGATGGTTTTAAGGAGCGTCGTAGCTTGACAGTGCGACTGTAGCCGCCGCTATATACAGGGACCCTGACAGCAGAAGATAAGGAGTAGCTTGGCATCATTCCACCGATCTTGCAAAACAGCCCAGATTTCCGTCATTGGAGATTTTTCCCGGCTTTACAGGTACCTTGACACTCGTCCAGCAGCTCTTAGCTGGCAACCTGAACAGCTCTGCACGACTCTTTTGTGTTTGCGGGGCGCTGGTGCTCTTGCTCAAATATGTATACCGCAATCTGAAGGAGATTCTAGCAACTCATTTTAGTTTGTGTGTCTGGGCCATGAAAGTCCAAGTTTTCTGACGATGAAAAGTGCCAACAATCTACATCTCCTGCTACAATGAAGTGCACGAGATGGTCATAACATGGACTCTGTCTCAAGGATTCATTCGTGATTCAGGTCGGTACAGGTGCCTAGCACTGTCTGCTGACTAGGAGCGCAAAATGTGAGCACCTCCGTACAATAGGTACAGAGCAACTTTATCCCTCAATCAATCAATCAATCGAATAATTGGATAGTTAATGTCGCGAGGTACGGCCAATGAGGTTGAGGGACAATTCAATGACAATCTTACAGCCTATTTGTCACCTCACTCCTAGGGATATTATCTCGATGATACTGGCGCAGCTTCTGCAGTTGCTGCAGTTTCTGTGGCTGCTTGTCGTCAGTGCTATTGACACTCCAACCTGCTTGTTTGTCTGCTAGAGTAGATGGTCTCAGATTCCCTATGTCTACGACTATACAAGAACCTAGTTGGTACTGAAGGGGAGTCGCTTTGGATGGACATACATGGGCAAACGAGAAGAGTATAATGAGTACTCACTTTGAGTACCCAGGCGAGGACCCTACTCGCGATCATTCTAAACTCGCGAGTACTCGCCTTAATTCTAGCACTATGGTTGGTCAATTCCTCTCCGCACCTTGTACGGCTCAGCCAGAAATATTGAGATGATTGAGTGTATCGGTAACTGGCTGCATGACAGGCATATAATTCGGTCTAGCCGTAGTGGCATTGGCCTTATTCATGATCCAGGGTATCTTGATCGTGATATAATTGATGCAGATATTGAACACGACCTAGACAGTTAGATTAGGAAGCATCTCAGGTTGTGTCGCAGCTCGCATTGGTAGCATTTTCCTAATTGATTTCAAGACTCTGTGGAGTAGTGAAATTGAAAATCAACGGAGATTGGGGCGAGTCGTTTGGGGATAAGCGATGCCGTCATTACAGAACAATTTTATTAATTACCGGTAGCGACAATTCTTCGGTTAACTTTCCTTTTTGTCAATTCTGGTATCACGTGATCTAGAAAGTGAGTGCTCGCGGGTACTCATACTAGCCTTGGGATAGAGCAGTTATAGTGAGCTGACTTAAGGTGTATCAGCTTAGAGAATCTGCCGTTATCTTGTGTCTCTCTGAACCTTTGTTGTTAAATTTGATGGTCCCACATGGGGATATTGTTCTATGTTGCTTGTTTAATCTCGTGTTTCCATGGTCCTAGTGTCAAGAGCTAGGCCCAGGGTAAGTCTCGGAAGGCTTCGGCGACCTGTTTTCGGTCAGAACGGAGTTACTGTATGGACTAGACTTGGCCTACAACATCCTGACCGTACTTGCAAGCTTAAGGTAGTACTGTACCTAGAGAGCCCTTTTCTTCAAGGAAATCTTCTTATTTCATAATACCTATGCAGATTCCTAATCTACTGGATAAGCTTAGCAGCAGCGAGTTTCGCGTGTCTAATGCCCAGTTTATGATCCTCCAGAAAGGGTGCCCAAGCTGTTGTCTATCAAGCGGGATCTTTGCCCCACAGGATCCCATGGGGAATTCGTTTGAAGGTATAATTATCTTTCTGCTACCTACTCACAGTATTGTACAGTAGCACCAGTTTTGTCTGACCATTGTTAATTTATACAATGGGCAGGATATATCCTCATCAATCACGTAAGAGGGGGCTTGCTGAAGCTTGCTGCTCGACCAAATGAAGACGCCTTACCTACCCGGGAGGCCAGCCTTGGCAGCCCTATATCTGACTACGGCCTCGACGCTGATATTCCTCGACAGGACGTCCAGGACGCCCACAACGCTGCATCATGCGAAAACCGGAAGCAACATCAAGAATACGCAGATGGAGCAGCATTGAAGTGCCTAGTATTGGGGTAGATAACCTGGGGCTCATGACGCAGGATGGGCAAGGTGTCAGGATGGGCAAGGTCAGGATGGGCAAGATGAGGAGGATGACGGGCTCAACGCCGAAAAGGATGCAAGCCAGAGCCAAGACAGCGATTATGAAAACGATTATGACAATCGCTCTGCCCTGTTTCCCACCCTACCCTCGCCTCTGTCAAACTTTGTCGATCCATCTGCATCGACAACAGTGGGAGCAGAGGTTGCGGAAGGAGATGCGCGGTGTGAGCATAGCGAGGCCGTCCTTAACTAAGATCTCCATAGGTGCTCCAAATCTGGTTCAAGTAGACTTGCCAAGCATCCTAACTTAGCATCCCCAATGGTCGAAATCAACTGGAATTCAGAGCCCAATGCTATCATGGAGTTACAGACAGCAGGTGAGCCTCCGTACACACTATGGGCTGGTAATTGTGCGACAGTCATGTCTGCGATGCACCGATTTCTGACGCCCACGGTATCGATTTCTGCCGCCTCCCCACAGGTACGCAGAGTATGTGAGTAAATTTCGTGCCTGGATCCGAGATCTCCATCCACCTTGGGCCCATGACGACAGTTTGTCTCCATGTCAAGTTCAATGTATGGAGACACAGCCACATTCGTAATGGTAAAGTTAAATAACATCAGGCTGGAGCAGAACACCCTGAGGCTTTGGCAATAGGCATTGCTTGAAGAACGAAGATCGAGATATCCTCGACTTAAAAGCGGCCGTGAGCGCGTTATCCGCACAGATCTTGCATTGGACTTCGAACGCGCCCAGTCGGGCGCTCGACTGTAGAAACGGGGAAAGAAGATATGGTCGCCATCATACAACAAGTTGTACGGCAACATTGACACTCCTGAGCCGTTTGCATTAGTTAGTTACCCAAGCCTGTGATCCTCATGCTCTGGTTACCCTAATAATTACCGTATCTTGCCTGGCGGGGTGCTAGCTGGGTCACAGTATTACCTGTTAATTAGACAGTGATGTCAGTCCCTCGACGGGCGGGTGCGACGTCACGCACATTCGCCGCTGGCTAACTTATCTTGTCGGATCTTCAGTACGCTAAAAGTTGTGGCCACTTCCCTGCCACCTACAATCTAAAAACAAGTTAATAAAATCGGCTTCTGCCTCCATCTCGCCATCAATCCTGCATCTGTTCTCAGGTCATTTTTCCATATTCTATTTGATTTCCCTAAGCCTCGTTGCTGCGACTGCTGCCAGTGCTGTAAAGAAGACGCCGTACACCGCTGAAGGAGCTATGGCCCCGCCCCCACCTACCCAACCCGCTCTCGGTGAGAGGCTCACGAAACTGGCGACGACGCTGCAATTCGTGAGTACAGCTGTGCCCGGGCCATGGCCTAGTCTGACGCGTGCTAGGCATGGTTTGTTGGGCATGCCACGCTCCTGCTGGCCGTTTTCCGGTACTTTCTGTCATACATCACCTTGAACTACTACTCGACCTGGGCACAGCTCAGCTACCGCCTGGCCTTTATCTCTGCTGTGGCCACCTACGGCATTGTGGTCTTCAAGGCTTATCGCGCACGCCTGAAGCCCGGCACTCCGCCACAGCAATTGGCGCTGTCGCTGCTGGCGGATGAGAATGTCCAATATCTCTGTATGTCGGCGCGCTAAGCAGGCAGACTCGAATGAACGAGCGGCCAACTAACACTGTGCAGTGATCAGCTTGGTCTGGCTCTTCTCCCGCCAGCTCCCGCTTGCCCTTCTGCCCTTCACCGTCTACTCCCTATTCCACGTCGCTACTTACACCCGCACCAACCTTATTCCCGTCCTGAAGCCTCCGAAAACGACTCCAGGATCAACTCCAACCTCGCCCGGGGCTTCCAAATCCCAGTCGCCACTGGCCAATGCCATCGGCAGATTTGTTAAAGAATACTACGACGTCTCCATGATGCTTGTCGCCGGTCTGGAAATCGCGCTGTGGTTCCGCCTTCTGGTCTCGGCTGTGACCTTCTCCAAAGGCTCATGGATTCTGCTTGCTATCTACACTGTCTTCCTGCGCGCCCGTTTTGCCCAGAGCCATTTTGTCCAGAATGCATTCGCACATGGTACTGCGAAGATTGACCAGCATGTCAACAGCGCGAACGTGCACCCAGTAGCAAAACAGGCATGGGACACCGCCAAGGGTGTTGGTAAGCAGGTGCATGATGCCACAGATGTGAGCAAATATGTCGGAGGCTCTGCAACTGCGCAAAAGAAGCCTCAATAAAGCTTATTGGGCTGGAGATCACTGCCAAGTGAAGAGAGACAGAGCACTCATTGTGCCTCATGGACCTAGCTTCACGGCATCAAGCCACCGAACTGGTATATTCAACCAGACGATAGTGAGACAATAGGAGTGAATAAGAGGAGGGTTCCCACGAGCACAGGAAGGCGGAATGTCGAAATGGTTTTTTTATTTGCGCAACAAGGCAAAGAAACGAAGGAAGAAGGAGAAGGACAGAGGGACATGGAGAGGACGAAGAGGTACATTCTAGACATCAGCCTGGTGTTGAGGAGCAGTGTTACAGCTCTCTCTATCTCTCTCTCGCTCTCGCTCTCGCTCTCGCTCTCTCATTCACATAGTTGTGCCTGGGAGATTAAGAAGCTGCGAGGTTGATTGATAGAATGGACTGGGGAGTGGTATGGCTTTGTTGTTGCTGTTGTTGATCCCGGTTTATTTATGCTAGTTCCGCTAGACAATTTACGCAGACTGGTCTGGCTGGGCAGAGCGCACCTCTGACCGCTAAGCAACTTATCCATCATAGGATGTTTGGCTTTATTGTTCTGGTGTATTTATTCCACTCGTCCAGTGAAACCTCTTTTGAGTACAAATAAGTTGCCCACACATATTCAACCCCTGTCTTGTCAGTCTACACTGCACTGTAGCTGTAGCTGTTCTTGTGAGTATTCGCAGACATAGTGCTGTTGGCAAGACTTGGTGACTAACACTTATCGCACCCTTTAATAAGAGGACGAGTACGAAGAATTCTTCGAGCAAGCCATGACCATCGCCGCCACATGCAGAGGCTTCCTCACACTAGGGGGCCCCTGAAGGATGAGCAGGCATCCTCATACTGTTTAGGTTACAGCAGATGTCACAGCTCTATCAGATAGAGAGTCTCAGTATCTGAACGATCTGAGGGACGTGCTATAAGGATGCGTAGAGCATAGGATGGGTATTCATTCTTCAAGCGTTGAGTCTTGTATTGTCCTGGGCATAGAGAATTCCAACCCAAACCAAATCTTTCTCATCCTCCTCTTTGCCTTCCGTGTCTGGAAGTCTCTAACAGATATAGATCTACACTACCAGGGCGTGATCAGTCGTCGATCAATTCGACGGTTATAATAAGATAAGCTTTAGGTGCTATGTTCTCTCTCTCAATCAACGCTACTTCTTACCTGAGGAGTATCAAAATTCAATGCGGAAACAAATGCTTCACTATTATGACTGGACACTTCCACCACCGGCCCTGTTAATTCTGTACACAGTGATGGACTGTACTTTGTCACAACTTCCCAAAACCAGAGGGTTCTGTGCCTATTCAAATCAATCAACTAATCATTAGGTCATTCAAACTGTAGTCCTATGGTACATTATTGCTCATATACATGTCCAATCATGCGAGAACGAGCGCTATGTACCGGAAGTCGAATGAGGATGCAATTTCTGACAGTTTTCCTCTTTCTTCCTGTCAGGGGGAAATTGGCCAATAATCGGAGGCTTGACTAGTCTAGACGCCAAGAGCAGATTTTCTCACCTATATATAGCTGCTCCTCCTTCGATAGCTTGCAATCCTCATACGAGTTCCTATTCCATATGGCGCTGGCCGCCCTAGCCTGATTTGCCTTCATACTTTCTCCTCTCTGCTTCGAATCCAAACTTGCTCTTGCCTCCCCCTTCCGTGTCTTGTTACTCATGAGTAGAACGCCAGTGGGTTAGAGGACCCCAACTGCTCCCAAAAAAGAAGAGGGATTATGTCAAGCTCAGGCAGAATTCAGGGATCCCGATATATCTGTATGATTTGACTCTGTGATAATTTCGGACGAGCTTGACCAGCACCTCCTGGAATCCTTTCTGACGTTTTTGATTGGAGTCGCCTTAGATGATGAACTGCTATAAAGAATGTCTTGACTGTTGCGAGTCTCCAAGGCATCCCAGGATTCCTGAGTGGACTGAGTGACTTCAGAGTATCGACTAGCTCATGAGTATCGGGTATGTCGAGGTTTTCGAATACCTCGACCAGCTGTTTTATTACTGAATTGATCATAAAGTTGATCTTAAAGTTCGCCCTAGCACTGCTCATGTTATCATTATTGCCGAAGGTTTCATCTCCTACGTCTTCGTCGTCATCGTCGTAGTCGTCATCGTCGTAGTCGCCGTAGTCGTCGTCGTCGTCTTTGTCGTGGTAGCGGAAGTCAGTGTAGGTGAAGTTGAGAATGCTGATGTCGTCGTCCTCTTTCTTACTGTTCTCCTCTTCACGGTCATCTTTCTCCACCTCCTCACTTTGCAACTGCTCGTCCCCATTAGCCTCATCATCCGGCCATGCACCTGGTGCTATACCGTTGGGTATTCCACCCGCTGGCGTTATATACTTTCGTTTCACTGACCAAATTCGTACCTTGATCCTGAAGTCTCCGAGTTCGCTCGCTTGATCCCCCTTAATAAGCTCAATGAATGTCAGCTGGACGAACCAGTCTCGATCTATGCTCCAGAAACTAGAGATACCGCGTCGCATAGAGGGATCAAAAAGGAGTCGAATTGGGAGCTCCTGTTGCCTCGCCCGCTCCTCAGACACATAACTCCTCAGATTGACTCCAGCAGATTTCAGAACTGCTATCCAATCATTAAGTCGTTTTCCAAGGCGTCGAGACAGCACCAGAGGGCTAGTCTTCTGGCCTATGAGTTCAGTACTTGCCTCGACTGTTTTGTACATAGCTGTCCTCCCACGCATGTGTCCATGAATCCAGTTGTCTGTAGATGCAAGCGGCCAGAGGCATCCTATGATCGTAGCAGTGACAAAGTCGGCGCGCTTGCTTTTGCGGAAAACGAACCAATCAAGTAAATTATCAATCAGGTTGTCTTCGGGGAGATGACGAAATGCACTGCGCGATTTCACTAACCGAGCCGTATCAGATATTTTAGAAAACGCCGCCAGAACAATTCCAGGTTGTGATCCCTCGTTCAACAGTCGATAAAGAACACTGATATAAAAGTCTTGAAGGTCACTTCCCCAGTAGCCAAATCGGCCGGGCTCAGTTAGCCAGTTGAAATCATCAACAGAGAGTTGACCGAATGACCCAAAGATAGACCCTTCACTATCGACCTGAAGGATGTCCTCTTCTTGGTCGTGGATCAACTCCCATTCTGCATCTAATGTGGAGTGGCCTTGCTCAACAAGTGCACGGATCGTATCCCGGAACGCGGTAGCGTCTGTATTACGCCATTTCCACGTGTTTGGTATGTTGCTATAGATCCATTCAAGACGTTGGTAATGGATGGCCCAGGACAAGGGCGTCCTGATAGACCAAAAAGTCAACTATAGCTTAAGAGAATCGAAGACATTGACATACATCTCATACGCACATAGCTCTGGTATTAAGCTTAGGGCAGTGCTGTGATCGACGTCGGCATGAAGGTCTAAGAGCACCTGAACGACTGTGGCGTGATGGTTCTTAGCTGCAACCTGATGAAAACAATCAAATCAGTCTTTGAAGTGCATCTCGATATAAATTAGAACCAAAGGCAGACTACGTACAATAAGCGGTGTAATGTCATGATATGTGACTGAGTGGGGAGATGCTCTTCCATCAGCAATGAGCTTTCGGACACCTGGTGCGTCGCCTTTGGCACAGAGCCAAAATATGTCATCATTCGGTGAGACATATATCGTTGATCTCAGCATTCTTGTCCATCCCTGTTGGCTCTGATAGGTGGCTAAGGTGTACGCTCTATTCAGCAACCAAGGTGCAAAACTTAGCGTGATCTCAAACGCAGTGTCATCGATCCTAGCTGGTAGGGTTTCCTTGTCTTGGTCAGATTTTGTGATTGCAAGTTCGGCGATACCTAGTTTGTATGTCGTGATGTATTTTTTCCTTGGCCCCTTGGGAGTGGTTTGCAAGCTTTGACTTATGTTGCCGGCCCGCAAATTCGGAGTATCAATGTGAGCAGGTGCCTGGTGGTTGCCCACCTCACGACGATCCTGGCTGCTGGTGAGCGCTTCCAACAACAAATTCCGTGGATCTTCCTCCAAAGGAAGTGTAAAATGCACCTTGGCGCTCTCGACCCATTGGCGCAGGGTATTCTGCTGTTTGTTGTTTAGAGCATAGCCGAGTTTTGCATTGAAGGGTAGAAAGCGACGCTCTGAGACAGCCATTTTATCCTCGCAGCTCTTAATGATGTCATCGAGTGCGATGAGGCCTTTCGAGAATTTATGTAGAGCAAAGATGTGGGCGTCAGAAGGTTGGCTACCGTGTGAATGCGATCGTCGAACAGCAGAGACAAAGCCCTCGAGGAGGTATTTTATCACCTCTAGACTCTGGAGCGAATCTTGTATGTCTACAGATGCTCTTCTGACAGTCAGTTGCAGTTGAATGCTTTTTTCGATGCTCTTGATGATCTCTAAGGCTTGTGTGACCAGGTCCGCCCCTTCAATGGGAGGACTAAGAACTGGTTCGTCCATAGGTGCTGATGAGCTGAGAGCGTGGAGGTTGATATCAGTCACAAGAGCAGACACTTTCAAGCAGGCTGAGCGAATCCCAGCTAAATCGGAATTGCAAAATGGCCTGGGATAATTATCGTTTACGTAAAGTGATACTTAAGGGGGGCGAAGACGAAATCTGCTTGAACCACGATCCAGCAGTACAAAAGAAGATGATGGCATTCGAAGAGAAGGCATCTTGCGAGGCTAACTTGATGCTCGTGTGATCCTGGTACTGGCTGCTTAGGAGCAAGAAGCCTGAAGCCGCATACAAGGATCAGTCACAGCTCCCCGCACGGCACTAGCCATAATAGCTATTCCGCGTCAGGCAAGGTCGTCGCCCATTTCTTATCGATAGTAAACTAATAAAATACCGCGCTAGTCTCCTTATGGTATCCACTGTACCCACAAGTCTCGACCGACCACACCGTGTCGTGTCGTACCATACTACCACTAGGACCATCGACAGCCCACAGCACGCAGCCATGCAACTCGACGCCTCTACTACGGCGCAGCCCCACCCGCTATCCGACCCGCACCACCTCAAAATCGAACTTCAGTCGCCGCTCGACCTGACATACCTGCAAGCCAACCTCTCGCGATGAGCGCAGCAGAAACTCGACTTGCACTTTCCACACACCACCGCCGCCGCCGCTGCGGCTACGACGAAAACGTAACCAGTCGAATTCATCTCGTGAGACGGCCCCGCGTAGCCAATAGTGCTGCTGCTACTGACGCGTCAACTTCGAGACAACCACCACCATCAATACAATGGACACCAACAAAGAGAAGAAAGGGAAGGGCAATAAGCCAACCTGCTCCGCACACACGTGCACACCCTGCTCACCACCTTCCTCTCACGCACCTGCGCCAACGCGCTGCCATCCATCTCCATCAACGGTCTCGATAGACCCCTTCGTTGGTCCCCGACCCTTCGGTTCCTGCACAAGCCTACTAATCTGGCCAAAGGGAAGAAACAGAAGGCATCAGCTACACATACACGGCATTTGACGATAAACTGCAGCAGCGCGTGGCGAACCTGTACGTCGAAGTGGAAGTGCTGACGGCGCAGCTGAGCCGGTTGCGGAGGGATCGTAGCGGCATCAGCCGTCAGCCGAGGGACTGCTGATGTCGTTCTGCTTGGTGGCCTCGACGGCTTGCTGGCGCTCTCAGTCTGTCGAAGCGGTCATTCCGCAGAATAGCCTTCAACTTCGCACGGGTTGCAGTCTACAACTTGTTCGTTATCCTGGTCGCTGGAGCAGCCTTCGTCAAGGTCCGCATCCCTCCTGCATACGCAGGTCTCGGAGAGATCGTGAGCATCGTCCCCGTCATTCTGGCGGCTCTGACACTCGCGAGAAATCACAATTGGCAAGCCCACTCTGTCAATAACCTCGAATGATTCTCCATCGCTTGGAGCATTTGATTCGCGCCAGTCTGATGTTATAGGGAAGCCATTGACATTGGCATTAACCAGCGAACAGTCTATGATTTCAAGGGGTGATTTTCATCCCTCTGTGCCGGTAACGGTAGGTTTACTTTAGCTAGCTAACTTACAATAAAGTTAGAGACTTCCCTGTTAGAAAGAACAGTACAGGAGCCCGGCAATATTGCCATATAGACCGAGTTTAGAGTCAGTATTGCTGAGGGGAAGGGACTTTAAGATATCGATCGATCTTTCTATCTGACCGTGCTTCATCATTCAGAGCACTAAAGGGAGTCGTCACGTCTGAGGAGACAGGTTTCGATGATTCATTTGTCCTGTGATGTGGGTACAGTATACAGCGTGTATGCAGATCTCCATTGCCTTGGATAAAAAGTCGCTGTCCTATCATGCGTCGTTGCCCGTTGGAGGCAACATCCTGCTAGCTGACTTCGCCCATTGCATGTAATCTTGACAATGAAAACGGCGTTAATGTTAAGTTGAGTCCAGGAAGCTTAGCTTCCTGGAGTACTGATTGCGGGGCACTGACAGGGCTAATAAGTTAATTCTGCTTCACCATAACTAACTTCTGGTAAACTTTACCTCGGTTGCAATTGAACCTTGCTCGAGTCTTCATACTCGTATGGTTGTCAGTCAGTATACGATTCCTTTGCTTCAAAGGGTATATATGATTACTTGTCACTTAAATCTATTGACTACTCACCAACGAAGAGCGAGCTCCTATCTGTATATTGGCCAGCCACCAACTACGTCTAAGGAAAGAGATGAATCCAACTATTGAATTCTACTATGATGTAGGTGGCATTCATTGAAAAAAAAATGGAAAAAGGCTCATCTACTAATCAAGTGGTTAATGGAATAGATCTCCTGTCCATTCGCTTACATAGCGTCCACACGGTAAGCATCTGTGCCCTTCCCCACCCCCCTCCGTCCTTACAGTCCACTCAACATATGTCTCCCTCTTTCGGAGAGGCGGAAATAGAATCGAATCACTCGCTCAGCGTACAGGCGCCACACTAATCCCGCGCCCCGTTCTGCTTGGTGCCATCTACCGTGCTACGTCCGCGCCGCAGGGAGCAGCGGGCTCGGCGTCTGATGTATTCAATCCGACGAAGAAAGCAATCACCACCAGATCGTTCCTGCGTACGCTGGCGAGGTTAGGGGTCGACCACCGTCCACCGCCGACGCATCCACTGAAGACGACCAAGGCGTTGCGCTTGCTGTATTATGTAAGTGGGGGCAACGAGAGGTGGGGGTTGACACGTGAATTGTATCGGAAGTATTGGGTTGAGGGGGAAGATGTGAGTAACTCAGCTGTGTTGGTGGAGAGTGTGCGCAAGGTGTTGGTGGGTGAGCGAGCGGAGGAGGTGGTGAGGGCGATTGAAAGCGGTGTGGTTGAGGGAGCGAGGGAGAGGAAGATGCTGGAGGAGGCGACGGCGAGTGCGATTGAGAGAGGTGCTTTTGGTGTGCCCGCTTTTTGGGTCGGAGAGGAGGTCTGGACGGATCGAGAGGGGAGAGGGCAGAAGGGAAGATTGTATTGGGGCCAGGACAGGATGCATTTTGTCGAAGCGGTGGCGAGGTTAATCAGGGAAGGGAAGAATGGACAGAGCTTGGGTCAGCTGAAGAGCGTGTCGTTGCAAAGTTTAGTGCCGAGGGTGGTCAAACAGAGCGACATTCCAAGGGATGAGGAGGTCAAGTTGGAGTTTTGGTATGACTTCAGCAGTCCCTGGGCATTCTTAGGATGGACGCAGCTAGCTCGGCTGCAGAGGCAGTTTGGAGAGCGATTGCATATTGAGATGAAACCCTTCTTGCTGGGCATCCTATTCCGAGAGTGAGACCCCCACCCCCCACCCGTGAGCTTGCCACAGGCGAGAGGCCTGACAAACTAACTCTGTGGTCTAGGATTGGTGCCCCAAATCTACCATCGCTCGCCGTGTCCGAAGCCAAGAGGGCTTACTTACAGCTTGATCACAGTGACTGGACCAGATGGTGGAATGCTGTCAATGAACAAGAAGGCAAGCCGGATAAAACGATCGAGTTTTACTGGGCTGACATCTTCCCTATTCGCACACCAATGGTGCTTCGAGCGGTGCTGGCCAACCCAGATCTGTGTGCTCTTCTGTGTAAGTCTCGTTTCTGTTGTATAAGTTGTTGTATGACAGTTGTTGATCATAACAGACCGCGCCTGCTGGGAGCAAAATCTGGATGTGGGTTCGGAGAAAGTGCTAGCCCAGGTTCTTGATAAAGCTGGTTACGATGATCGCGCCATCCTCGACCAAGCAAACAGTCCAGGAGTGAAGTCAGACCTCCGAGCGCGCACCCAGGAAGCCAAAGACGTCGGACTCTGCGGAGTCCCTAGTTACCGCGTGTTCCGTCGACAAGTTGGGGAAGAAAACTGGAAGCAAGTAAGTGATATTATATGGGGACAGGATGAGCAGGCTGTCGTAGAGGATTTTATCGCAGGATGGGACGGGACCCGAACTGAGGGTTCTGAGACACAGCAAGCGAAGCTATAGATATCATCGTTGGCACAGCTTGAGACCTCAGAACTGCCATTGGAAAGCACTGTGAGCCTGGACTTCCGGGCAATATTCTTGCTATTGCAATCATTTCGTTAACGACAGCATCCAAGTTGGCAATTTTTGCGTATAATTTTTCACCACTTCTGGTATGATGACTTGTATGAGCGCATATCGGCCACCATAGCGCACGGTTATACGCCTTTTCAAGGGCCTCCTCAACTATGCTACTGGATAATTAATAAACTCCAACGAATAATTAACTTAAAACACCGACATAGCTGTCTGTCCCTTTGACTTTCGATAAGAAAAATTTTGGTCTACCGTGCATGAAGGATGCTGGGCGACATGTTGACCAACAAGTAAAAGAAAGGGCGTAGCGAGAAGAAAACTTTTCCCTGGCGCGAGCGACACCGTTTCTTTGAGTCATTATTGCCCAACTTCTCCCCTCCGGTCCTCCTGCCCTCCTCCTCATCCTTCATACTCCTGCCGCGATACCACCAACGACCGGCCATGTCTCGACACTTCACCATCCGGTTGCTCGCGCGAGCAACCCGCTCCGCCGGACAACCAGCACCCTCATTCCTCGCCCAGCACTCTTTCCGCCATTATGCCTCTGCTACCCCTGTGCCTACCTCCACCATCGCTGACTCTGCTCCTTCCAGCCTCGAGCATGAACAGGCCGTTTCCAACCCGGATCCGGCATCGGACTCACAAACCACCGCCTTCCTGAACCAGACTACCCCGTTCATGGTGCCGACATATGTCCGGCCACCGCCGATGATAGTCCAGGGCAAAGGTTGTGTGCTCTACGACAACGAGAACCGAGCCTATCTCGACTTCACCGCCGGCATTGCCGTCGCGTCGCTTGGTCACTCTGATCTGGAGCTTGCACGAATCATAGAGAACCAAGCTCAGACGCTGATTCATGCCTCGAATCTGTATTACAATCCCTGGACACCGACTCTGTCGAAGCTCGTCATCGAAGAGACCAAGAAACAATCACCTGGCTCTCCTCTTGACCAGCTTTTCATCTCCAACTCTGGCTCGGAAGCCAACGAGGCAGCCATCAAGTTCGCCCGCAAAGTCCACTATGCCAAAGACCCTAACTCATCCCAGCGAGACATTGTCTCCTTCCACGACTCTTTCCATGGCCGAACCTACGGCTCTCTCTCTGCCACACCAAACAAAAAGTACCAACCTCCCTTCGGCCCTATGCTCTCGGGTTTCCGATATGGCACCTTCAATGACATTGATGGCCTTCCAGATCTGGTCAACGAAAATACAGCCGGTGTCATCGTCGAGCCCATCCAGGGTGAGGGTGGCATCAATGTTGCTACCCCTGAATTTCTGCAAGCCCTAAGGAAGCGGTGCGACGAGGTCGGAGCCATTCTCATCTTCGACGAGATTCAGTGTGGTCTGTCTCGCACTGGTGATCTGTGGGCTTACACCGCCAGCGGTGTGCATCCGGACATCTTGACCACTGCCAAGGCGCTTGGAAATGGCATCCCGATCGGTGGAACGCTGATCTCTGGTGAGACAGTGGCACCCTATATCAAGACGGGAGATCACGGGACCACGTTTGGCGGCAATCCTTTTGCCAGCCGTGTGGCCCATCATGTCTTTACCCGTCTGTCTGACCCCAAGCTGCAAGAGGACGTCAAAATGAAGTCGACCTTGCTCTTCAGTGCCTTCGAGCGCCTGAAGGAGAAGTACCCTCATGCCCTTGCCGCTGTCAGAGGCAAAGGCCTGATTGTTGGTTACCAACTCACAGATGAGGCTAAGCCCAAGGTCACAGAAATCGTCAATGCTGCACGCGAGCGTGGGCTACTGGTAATTACCGCTGGTGACGGTGTTATTCGTATCGTACCGCCCCTCATAATCTCTGCTGAGGAGATCAACCACGGCCTGGCTATTCTCGATGAAGCCATGAGGGTCGTCCTCACCAAGGAGTAGAGCTTGACCAAGACCCAGGGTCAGCAAGAGATGAAAGGGAAATAGATGACTACGGGCATGACTGGCGGATCGAATATATGCATGTTGCCAGCCTCACGGTGTTCGGTGTCTGCGGCACATCGACACCCCAGTTCTATAGGCTCTCTCGACGTCTCTGACCACTAATACCAATCACCGCTTCTCACCTTCGGGGATGGCCACCCCATGCACACCCTTATATTGTGGTCGTTCCGGAGGTGTCCACTTCCCGTTGCCCAGCACACTCTCCTCATCATCCAACTTAAATACCTCCACCTTCAACGGTCGACAGCACTTGATCATTTCGTGCTCATTATCAGTTCCAAAGCCCCACTTACTCAGATCACCTCCCGGGCAGGTACTCAGCGCCATCAACAAGTCCTGCTCAGCAAAGAATTCAAGATAGTCACCCGGCCGAGCCGGTGACGGGTTCATGAAATACCTCCCTTTTTCATCGAGACCTGTCACTTGAAAGATGTTGATCACATCATGCACGTCACTCTCGTTCAACCCCCATGGCATGACCGCACGTGTGAGGTTGGAATGGCAGTGATAGTCGTAGCTGGCCTCGGGCCCGCTTAGAAGAACATTGATGTACGGATCACATCGGGTCCCAAGGAGATCATGGCACCGACCACCATACTCATCCTTCTGGTACCATGCCAGAGAGTCGTTGATGATAGTACATAGGGGTCGCATGTACGGAAGACATGACCACAGCCGGTCATAGGTCGAGACATGTGATTGATGCAGTTGTTTGGTCCGCGACGCCCAGAACCGTTCGCGTGGATTGTACAGAGACCATATGTTGAGGTCGCCTGTGTGAAGTCCGCAAGGGATTTGTCAGCTGGGGTTCGGAAAGGAGGATAGTTCAGGGACGCGTGGACGTTTTCGATTGAAAAGAGTAGAACAGAGTACGGTAGGGTAGACCAAAGTTCCTAACATACCAACTTGGGGACCTTCCGGCGTACTGATCCTCACGATAGACTTGGCAGGCGCCTTCCACGCCCTACCGGATCGGATCGGCAGAACAAACTCCTCCATCAATGTCCTCGGTGCTTCGGCAATCGCCCTGTATACACCGTGATCAACTACTAACGGTGACGGTCCAAACGTAGTTGTGGGTAGATAGGCTGGTCGCGGCGGTCGAACCTGCCAGGGTACCGCGGAGTACACCTGGACTTCTTCTGCTATCTCCTCTTTGTCTGCTGCCATCTTCTCTCTTCCCTCCTTTTTTTTCTTTTTTTCTGGCTTTCCAACTAATGGAATGTGTAACTTATGTCTGAGTGAGAAATAGACATACCGAAAACAGACGAGGATGATAACACAAGACCAAGAAAGAAAGGAAGGAAAAAAGAAAAGGAAGTGGTGCAGATATGCGCCTGATGCCCGACGCACGCCTTGTGTGTACTATACATACAAACTACACAATACTGTAGGTACTCCTTCTGTAGTAATATCGATTTGACCATCATGCAACAACAAGTGTGTGGTGCAAAGAGTAATTAATTTAAATGGAACCTGGATTTGTCATACATATGGCAAGTTAATAACTAACCTAACTATAGTAGCAAGGGTGATAATAATTTTTTTACAGTACAACCAGCGGACCAGCAACGGTTCCAAGTCTGGGTGAGGGACTTATGAATGTTGCATTTTATACTGATTCATGTCATGACGGAGGAAACACAAAAGGGTTGCAGTATTTACACTTCATTGGTTATTCATCTGGCCTTTTGAAGAAAGCAGGGGAAATCTCTTCACGATAATGTTCGCTGTCGACATTGCTGCCGCCATCTCTCTCCCCGTCCGTCCTACTCCTACTGACCCGGACTCACCAACAAGCCCTTCTTGCTAGAGTCTCGTTGCCAGCCACCACCGAGAGCCTCGCCACCGTGGGTAGCACTGTAATCCTTGACTCGCTTCTCCAGCTCTGGTCGGAAATGTCTGATCAAGCCCTGGATGGGCCATGCGAAAGCCTCGCCCAGCGCTGTGGGAAAACAAAATTTGTTAGCAGCCGATTCATTCAGACGGGGGAACCAAAAAGGGACGTCCGCATATATACTTACCACAAATCGTGTGGCCCTCAACCTGTTTGGTCAGCTCCTGCAACATGTCGATTTCCCGCGCTCTGGCCTGGCCCTTCTCAAATCGCTGCATCATCTGCATCGTCCACGTAGAGCCTTCTCTGCAAGGCGTGCACTGCCCACAAGACTCGTGCTTGTAAAAGCTCGATAAGCGAGCAATCATTGCGACTACATCTGTACTCTTGTCCATGACGATCACAGCTGCCGTGCCCAAGCCAGACTGGCTGTCCTTGAGCGCATCAAAGTCCATGAGCTGATCATCGCAGATCTTCTTGGGCAGAATTGGCGTCGAGCTGCCGCCGGGGATGACGGCCAGCAGATTGTCCCATCCGCCTCGCACGCCACCGCAGTGTTTCTCGATCAGTTCTCGCAGGGGGATCGACATCTCTTCCTCGACCGTGCACGGGTCGTTGACATGGCCGGAGATGCAAAACAACTTGGTGCCTTGATTCCGCTCTCTCCCAAAACTAGCGAACCACGACGCCCCTCGCCTGGCGATGGTGGGGCAGACAGCGACGGTCTCGACATTGGTCACCGTCGACGGGCAGCCAAACAGACCGACAGCAGCAGGAAACGGCGGCTTGAGGCGAGGCTTGCCTGCTTTGCCTTCGAGCGATTCAATCAGAGAGGTCTCTTCGCCGCACACGTATGCACCCATGCCGCGGTGGAGGTAGACGTCGAAATCATAACCCGATCCACATGCATTCTTGCCAATCAAGCCATCCTTGTAGGCCTCTTGAATCGCTCTCTGCAGCACCACAGCTTCGTGGTAGAACTCGCCTCGAATGTAGATATATGCTGCCGTCGCGTTCATGGCTCTTCCGACCACGAGACAGCCCTCAACGAGTTTGTGCGGGTCTTTGCGCATGATCTCGCGGTCTTTACAGGTGCCGGGCTCACCCTCGTCAGCATTGACCACCAGGTAGCGCGGTTTCTTGTCGTTTTCCCATCCCTTGAAGTTCATAAAGGACTGCGGATGGTCAGTCAGGAATAGCTGATGGTCAGCAGACCGGCAGTCTAGAATCATACATATTTGAGGCCCGAGGGAAAGCCAGCACCGCCTCTTCCTCTTAGACCAGACGCCTTGATTTCATTGATCAGCCAGTCATAGCCTTTCAGTAAGATATCCTTTGTCCTGTACCAGTCGCCATACTTCTTGGCAGAGGCGAGATCAGGGCTATAGCGACCGTAGAGATTTTGAAATATCCTGTCTTGGTCTTTGAGACCGCCGTATCTTCTCTGTTGGGGCTGGCCTTCTTGTACTGTGGCGTAGGATCGTGTTTGAGTGGGTCCCGAGCTGGTGGCGGCGAGGGAAGAGCTGACTGATCGCGAGGCGGCAGCGACGGCCGTGGTTGCTGCCTTGGAGCGGGATCGGACGATCATGGTGCCCAACTTGAGGCTGCACTACTTGAGGCTGCCCAAGGTCAAGAAGAAGAAGCGAGCAGTGGCGGGGAGCAATGACCTCTGTCCAAGACTGGCGGAGCCAATTCAACCATGCTGTGAATGATCTCAAAACGAAGCTTCTTATTGGTTGCTATGACTAGCACAGCGCTATTCCTCTTATGGATGCGAAGCCTAGGCCTGAGATCTCTCAGCTATTCTTTATTCTTCTCTTAACTCTTGAATCTCCTATATCACACCTTCTACCTTTATTCCTTTCGAGTTGACCAGGCTGATGTCGGTCCAGTCAAGCCTGCTTACAGTACAGCAAGAATCCAGATGGCGCGGTGATAGCATCCCCGCGGCATCTCGGAATCACCAGATTAGTCAGATCTCCCGGCACGGTGACACCCTCCTCTTCCATTACGTTCCATCCCCAGCAAAGTATTTCTGGCCTCATGACTACGTCGTCCTTTTTCGGTGCATTGTCCAAGCTCGTCAGTCTACCTCTGGCCCTAAGCAAGGCCACCAAGCCAAGAGGTGGCTCTTCTCCTGCGTCCCATGGGCCGTCATGAGGAACGTATGTCCAGTTAGGGTCGGTTGGCGGGTACCATTGACATAGTTGAAGAATCCAGCTTGTAAGCCTGGACGGCAGCTTTGTTCCACGGACATATTCGTGATATGCCGTAGATAGAAGCATGGCGAACTCGATTTTGGAAATGACCAAGTCAGTCAACGCGGATCCCTGGTTGGCTCTAGCAAGGACATCCTTGATCGTCAGCAACCTCAACCGCACCTTGTCGCGTGCTTCCAGAGGTAGCATGGCTATCATTCGTTGCACGGTGAAGAGCTCGGCCGGCCTCGTGACACAGCGGTGTGATTTCATTACATTTTGCAATCGCTCAATGGTGTTGCCATCATATCGTGACATGAGCATCTGCTCGATCTCTTCTCTTGACCACTCAGTCATTGCACGGATCAGGACATATTCAGTGATGATACACGCGGTCTGGAAAATGTCATACTGGCTGTCGCGATAGATTTTTGCTGACGCCTGCTTAGTTGACCTTGACTCTGGATCCTTCGGATACGTCAATCTCAGCCGCTCGGCCCGCGCTCTACAGTCTCTCAGCAGCTGACCGAGACTCTGTAGCAGATTCCTGTAGTTGTCGAACGTCTTGTTCTTGCCCAACGAGGTGCTCATCAGCGTTCTCTTCGTTGTGACCATGGTTTGCAGCTCCCTGTCGTTTGCAAGAAGCACTGACATGCCATCGATCAGATCATATGAGAATGGCATGTTTTCAAGCCAAGGGCCTCCAGCCGCTGGATGGTCAGGTTGAAACAAAAATCCAGTGAATTGGGGGTGAGATCTTTCGTCCTTTAGCCAGCTGCGTGACATTGCCAGCGGCGATCCCTCTGGAACTTTCAGAGCAATGACGACATGATCGAATGGGTTGCTTGGAATGACAAATCCATACGAGAGGAGAAGGCCCTCGTTGTCTTTGGGACCATAGTTGTTGTAAAGCTCTTGGCCAGCTTCGTAGCCATCGAGTACCTGCATGCCGACGAAGCTTGATCTGCTTTGCCACTCAACACGTGTAGCAGGCCAGTGGTTGAGAATATCAAGCAGTGGTAAGAGAACCGAGAATCTCTGAATGAATAGATCCTCGATCTCTTCTGGCAGTCGAGGCACCCCGCATTTCCCTCTCATCCTTGCTTTATCCGCCGGCAGTGTGTCGTCGAGAACGTTGGAACTGAAGCTTCGGCTGCCAAACATGGTCGCCGCCCATCTGTACAGTTCCCATGTGTACGTTCCGTCAAGCGCTCTCGGCCAGCCGAGAACTTTCAGACTTCGTAACCCTCTCGTAAAGAGATCCTGCCACTTCGCTGTTTGAGTGTCGAAACCAGACTTGAGATTTGTCCCTTCGAGCCAGGCACTGTCATCGGCCGAATTGAACTGCATATCGTAGACATCCTGTGGGCTTGGGAGCGTCTTGATGTATGGCGCCCACCAGGAGTCGGCACCTCTGAGATATTGATCCATCAGGAAGAAGGCTTGGATCATTTCTGGACGAGTGATATTGTTTTTGAGGAATGCCTGCGGGAACTTTGTTCCATGGGAATAGAATGGCTCAACATCGAGCGCATTGAGCACCGAGATTGTCGCTTTCATAGGACAGCTCACAATTCGGGTCTGAGCTTGGATCTGCTTGCCGTCTGCGACAACCATGTGGAATCCTTTCAGTGGGCTGTGGGCAATTCTCACACTGGGGTGGATGTAGCCATCAAGGGCAATTACCCAATCGACCAATTTGCGGTGGTGCTGGAAGAGATCGGCCTCTATGGAGCTGCTGTCTTTACCATCCATGACTGATCGCTCGATTCTGTCACTGACTGAGTCATTGAGCATCTTGGCTTGGTCAACGACCTTGCATGCTGTCGCTGCTCAGGTGAAGCCAAATATCCCAGCCAATAGTATATGATAAGATGTCAACCGTTGTCAATACATAAAAAGGAAGGCCCATATGAGAGTATGCAGTCTACATTCACTAGAGGAAATAATGTTGTAATCATTGCAAGTCATATCTTTTGACAGGTGTTGTTATTTTGATGGTGTCCTGACAAGGCAGGTAAGATGAAAATTTGACACCAAGTTTCCACTGCTACTAGCAAATTTACCTACACAAAGACCGCGATTCCGAAATGATCACAAGAGTTGGCAGACGATAGTCTGATAGTACGAGTCATCAGATAGGCTGTATTCAAAGAAGAAGTTGCGAAATGAAGAAAATAGCGCTGGAATTAGAAGAGGCTCTGGACGTCCTAACAATATACCGTGATAGAGGTCTGCAAATAAGGCTCATTTGTACTTCATCATACAAAGGCTTTTGATTCGTTCTTTGCAAGCAACAAATCGTCAAGCTTAACGACTTCCTGGCGCTATTGTGTATGACAGGGTCTCAATTAGCTTCATACCCCCCAAGTACAGTACAAACAGGCTATTAATTAAACCATGATGCTACAGTACTCTTCTCTTGGCTCCTACCTCTCATTTCCACATACTCTCGCCTCTAACCTTATGGCTGTACAAACTTTACGTCCTAATGGCAGGTCAGCTATATAGCATTTCGTATATCTCTCTCCAAGATACTCTAGTGAGTAAAATTCCTTTCTCGAACAGTGTCTATGTTGTCGGCCAATCATCAGACGCACAAATTGCCAAGGCCACGCACGCGGAGAAATTTTGCGTGGACACGGCAGGTTTAGCGACACCATTTTGCTGTTCTTCTCCAGGCTGGTGTATACGGTGACTACAGCCACTACAGCCACTGCAGCCACTACAGCCCACCATGAGCAGGGAAGTGTTGATTGAGAACAGCGAGGGTCAGCTGACGATCCAAAACCTGCAGCCGCCAACAAATAGGAAACAGGTTGGTATTATCAGGGTCGAGGACAAACAGAAGGAACTGCGAGTGGCCGAAGCACGCAAGAAGTATGGACGCGGCAATCCGGTCAGATTGAATCAGGTCAAAGACAGGAAACTTCGGGCCAATCTCAAGCGCATCGAGGCTAAGTATAAAGACGCGGCGCTCCAAGCCAAAGATGCAGAGATCCTGTACGAGAACGAGACCGGCTTCCTGCAGCCAGAAGGCGCACTCGAGAAGACGTACAAGGTGCGGCAGGATGAGATTGTGGACGAAGTCGCCGTCGAGCAAGCGAGGAAGGCTGTCGATTTCACCCTCGACCTCGGCCCATACATCTCAGACTACACTCGCAACGGTCGTAGTCTGCTTCTGGCTGGACACAAGGGCCACATTGCAACATGTGACTGGCGAGACGGCAAACCAGGCTGCGAGATGCACGTCAATGAGACGATCCGAGATGCCACATGGCTGCACAACGACCAGTACTTTGCCGTGGCCCAGAAGAAGTACACCTACATCTACGACCATGCCGGCGTCGAGATCCACTGCCTGAAGAAGTATGTCGAGACCAGCCACCTAGAGTTCCTGCCATATCATTTCTTACTGGCCGGCGTCGAGAACAGCGGGTTTCTGAGGTATACCGACACCTCCACGGGCCAGATCGTGGCGGAGCACCCAACTCGCAAAGGCCCGCCAACGGCGCTGGCCCAGAACATGTGGAACGCGATCTTGCATGTCGGACATCAGAACGGCACCGTGTCTCTATGGTCTCCCAACTCAACTACGGCGCTCGTCAAGATTCAATCCAATTTTGGACCTGTGCGCTCGATTGCCATTGACAGATCGGGACACTACATGCTGGCTGGCGGCCAGGACCTGCGGCTGAAACTATGGGACATACGCGCGTTGAAGGAAGTCCACTCGTACACAACGCCGCGGCCGGCAACTTCCATCTCCATCTCCGACCGTGGTCTTGCGGCAATCGGTGCTGGCACAGGTGTCACCATCTGGAAGGATCTCTTTACGACCTCAATGAACGCAGGTCCAGTGAAAGTCCAGTCTCCGTACTTAAGCTGGGGTGAAGAAGGCCAGCGAATTGAACGCGTGCGTTTCTGCCCGTTTGAAGATCTTCTTGGCATCTCGCACAATACCGGTTTCAGCTCGATCATTGTGCCCGGCGCCGGTGAGCCCAACTATGACGCACTGGAAGTCAATCCATACGAGACATCTAAGCAGAGGCAAGAAGCCGAAGTCAAGTCGCTGCTTACTAAGCTGCAGCCCGAGGCGATTGCTCTCGACCCCAACTTCATTGGCCAGCTTGACCAACGGTCTGCCGAGCAGAGATCACGCGACAAGGACCTCGACGCAGCGGCCATCGATCCCCTTGCTAAGTTGAAGGAGCGCAACCGAGGCCGCGGCCGGAACAGTGCTCTGAGAAGACACTTGCGTAAGAAAGGTGGCAAGAACATCATCGACGAGAACAGACTGCGATTGGAAGAGATCAAGCACGAACAGGCTGAACGGGAGAAGCAGAAGCAGAAGCAAGAACGAGTCGTGCTGGGCCCTGCTCTGGCCAGATTCGTGCCGGGTGGGAGGAAGTAAAGATGACTATGACTCACTCACGGCCGCTTGGTATGGCGACTTGTATATTTTCTTCAACGCTACAGGGCTGGCACCACTCCCCCTAGGCGCGCCCTCAGCCCACTTCCTCCGCGAGATGGAATAGCCATCGGTCGTCTTCCAGGAACTGAGAATCAGATCCACGGACTCCTTGACCCCAACCGCATTCTTGATCACGGCTCTAACGGTAGGCCCGCCCTCGCGAATTTTCAGGGCTTCGATCTCCATCAAATCCACATCCGCACCCACGGCGTGGGCGAGATCACACTTGTTGATAACCAGCAAATCACTACCGGTAATGCCCGGCCCGCCCTTGCGCGGCACCTTATCCCCGCCGGCCACATCAATCACATAGATGATGAAATCAGCCAGCTCCCGGCTGTAGTTGGCCGCCAGATTGTCTCCGCCGGACTCGATCAGCAGCAGATCGCAGCCGAACTTGGCCTGCAGCCCTTCGAGGGCGAGCAGGTTGGCGGAGATGTCCTCGCGCACGGCGGCGTGCGGGCAGCCGCCCGTCTCGATGGCCACTATGCGCTCGGGTGCCAAAGCGCCGTTTTTGGTCAGGAACTCGGCGTCCTCGCGCGTGAAGATGTCATTGGTCACGACCGCGATGTTGTATTTGTCGCGCAGTGCGAGGCACAGTTCCAGCATTAGCGCCGTTTTGCCGCTGCCCACGGGGCCTCCGATGCCGATAGTGAAGGCGCGTGAGGAGAAGTCACGCGAGAGCGGGTGCTCACGCTGCAGGAACGACCCAGGGCCAGTGTAGTGCTCGTGCGTGTGGCCGTGCGGTGTGGCTGCGGATGGGCCATCGTGGCTGTGCGCGGGGCCACCATCGTGTGAGTGTGTGGTCGCCGTGGTGGCAGCCATAGTTATAGGTGGGTGATGGGTGATGGGTGATGGGTGATGGGTAATGGGTAATGGGTGATGGGTAATATAGGTAATGGTGCTGTTGAGCCTGTCGTGTTGTGCGTACCGCATCATACAGTAGTCCCCCTCTTGCCCTAGAAAAAATTCCGCCCAGTTGCCCCGCATTGGACCATCAAACGGCTCCCTCCACCCGTCTCCCTCCACCCGTCGCTGTAATAACTATCACCTATCAATAAAGTGACGATAGATGGATTCATGTGTCCTCTTCAAGCCTGAGATCCATTGGACTGTGCATACCATGGCATATCCATGGAGTAAATATGTGCCTTAGCTTGAGTTAGTCAAGCAGCTTCACGTGCTCCCGAACTCAGAAAAATGCAGCATGAATGAGTGTATAAATATACAAGCACCTGCTCCAGGTATATTATATATATAGACGACCTGTATCGCCAACAAATGCTCTGTCTACCCCTATCGGCGGACTCACTCGCAAAGCTCTCATTGCACGCTGAACGACTCGCCACACCCACATTGTTCGGTGATGTTGGGATTTCTGAACACAAAGCGCGCACTGAGCTGATCCTCCTGCCAATCCATTTCGCTGCCGATAATGCTGAACAATGCCTTGCTGTCTATCAGCACTTTGACACCGTCTTGCTCCACCACCTCGTCAAACGCTCCCGGCTGCTTCACATATTCCAGATGATAGGACAGCCCCGAGCAGCCTCTGTTCTTCACGCCGACTCTGATCATTTGCGGGTCGGGCTGGTCAAGAAGCTCTCGGAGGTGCTCGACAGCTGCCGGTGTTATTTTCAGCGCAGCTTTGCGAGGCTTCAGCTTGCTTCGGCGCGGCTTCGTCGGCTTGGCGCTGGTGGTCGCTGTCTTCTGCTCTGGCACCGGCTGCAGCTGCGGCTGTTGGGCATCGTTCTTGCGCACCTCTTGCGCTGACGTACTGTTTCTTGCTGGCGGTGATGGGCCTGGCCAGGATAGGCTAGCCGGTTCTGGCCCTGCTAGCGGCCTCTCTCGAGAAGGCAATGGAAAGTCGTTTTGGAGAGTGTGAGGCTGATAGTTGGGCGATGTATACAGTTCTCTTTTGGACGACTGGCGCCGCGCACTCGACGACGTAAATGTCCGCAGTGCATGCGGGCATCGGCATGATCGAGAAGCAGAAGCGATAGCGAGCGCACGGAAGAAGACAGTTGACGACGTCGTGGCTGGGAGAATGTGCTTCATTGCCATTGCGCCAAACGATAAGTAACAAATTGAGCTCAGTCTCTTATTAGTCTTGGTTCTTGGATACAAGCGCATACGAATGGCTGGATACTGATGAATAAGAGGTCTCTCTCAGCCACCAAGTTGGACAAGAGTGATGGAGTAGCGAACAGTAGGCCGTTGTAGCTTTGTCAGCCAGCCTTGGGGGCTCAGCCCGCCAGCCAACCACCGTTTAGCTGATTCCAACCATCTTTCAACAGTCAAGACCCCTCGGCCAATCTCCATTCTCAGCCTTCTGGCTGTAGGATCATATGATTCATACGATTCTGTGGTATGATAGGAACAACTGATCAACCTCAGTAGGATGGACCGCACGTGCCATTGTATGCCGTATGTCGACTTGCAGTCATTCACCTGCCTCGTCTCCGTAAAGCACCTGACCCCACCCATCAAGCATGAACTGCCCTCAAACTGCCATCCACACTGCAGTCACTTCAGCCACTTCTAATTCCAGTTGCTGGCTGCTTCATTGCCCTATTCTTATTCTTCAAATGCACGAAATTTCAGCACAGAAATTTTACCAGTAAGCGTGTAATTAGCGCACTTGAGTTTACATACGATGGGCAAGGTGATCCTTGTGGCTGTGTTGTCCTCGCGCGATTGCCCGTAGAGACCCTATGAATGATACCGGTAATGTAAGAAGAAAGAACACCAAAGATGTGATCGTTTGACAGTCTGGCTGACGAGAGCCACCACCTGGCTTGTCGCCTCGTCTCTCTCAGCCTATGCCCCAAGGGCCAAGGACCCGCAGCCAATGGGGCTGAACCCACAAGCATTCAACTTTTAATTATTACAGTATTATTATTCCGGTACCACAACATTTGGCATTTTGGCTCTGTTTCGACGATTGGTGGGCGACGACTCGAATCTCCCGAAAATGTTACCGACACAGTCGAGTCCTCTGTTGCGCACGACATGGATTCTCCCTTAAGGCAGCAGCTACGACCTGATGTCTTCGAGCCCAAGATTGTCCAGCTCTACATTCACCTCTTCAACGTTCTCGCCAACGATGATGATGACTATGATTCTGTCCCCACCGAGGGCTTCTGGCGTGAATTCTTCCTCCTCAAGCCCGACAAACAGAGGCTTTTTGATATTCTTAGCCCCTTGACCGCAAATGAGCTGCTGCACATCCAAACGCAAACCCAGGCCTTCTTTCGGCGCTCCATCTCCGAGGCCGGATCAGCTCGCTCTCCGCAAAACCAGAATGCTCTTGAAAACTTGACCGCCTTTCTCAGCGCCGTCTTCAGCAAGCGCTACACCAACCCAAGCACCGATGTCATTGAGGTCCTGGCAGGGCTTGATTCAATCGATAAGTTGGTATCCGACCTCGTCAATGGATTGGAGGCTATCATCCGCCAATCCTCCAATTTCGAATTCCGACGCAAGGCTGTTGTGGCTGCCCTGGCCATGGTAGCTGGCGCTTTCCAGACCAGCCTGGTTTCTTACTTTATGCACCGAGATCTCTTCCCAGCTCTGATGAAATACATTCACGATGCCCCAGATTCTAGCCTGCAGCCCTTCGTGCTGATAGGACTTCTCGCCAACTATAACAAGTTCGAAGCCCAGAATGTCTACCAAAACCGTGTTGAGGATTTTGTCAATGAAGACAGCATAAAGCTGTTGGTCCAAGGCCTTGCAGACTCTTGCCAGCAAATCAGAGACGAGTACGTGGCTGTCCAGGATGACGAAGTGAATGCATGGTCCTTGTCTACAACGTTGAACTTCGTTGGTCTCAGAGCCCTCTCACCGGAGCGAAACAAGCCTAGCGCTCCCACAGAAGAGGAGGCAAAGGCCTTGTTCAATGCCTTGCCCACAGAGAAAGGCTGCGTTATGCTTTCTGCATATTCTTTCGTGCAGGCCAACACCATTTTCGCCTCAAACTTTCTTTACGCCCCTGGCAGTAGTGTCGGCAACACTTCGTTCGCAGCATTTCTTTCAGCGGTCTCCTACTTGACAAGCCATGCCTACCGAACCGTTCGCACGTTGCATTATGCCGTGCTTGGCCTTCTAACTGTCCGATTGATATCGGAAGACTCTGTGCTCGTAAAGAGATTGTGCTCTCAGGACTACAAGATGGTTTTTAGGCTCTGCCGTCAACGGGCACCATACCTCCCACTTATCACATATGCACGACTCCCTGCCGCTGCCATCCTAGACATCTGTACCAACACCTTGAGTCACAATCTTCGAAAACGCCTCGACATTCACTTGCACAGTCTGTCACTTGGCATCCTCCTGAGGATACTTGGCGCCCTTGAGCACACAAAGACCAGGTTGCACCACCACTGGCCCTACCTCTGGGGCACCTTACTCACCCTGATGCGATTTCTGACGCAATACTCAGCCGACATGATCTACCTTCGTGGCGTGCGAGAGGAGCTGTGCACACCACTCGCAAGGCTCATCGCGTTTTGTCTATCCAGAGGTGACACTTTCCTTCCCGATCCGGCTAGCTATGACGATTTATTTTACAAATTGATTGAAGCATCTGATATCCTCCCCAAGTACAAGGACGCTTTTGCAGAGCAGCCGGTGCAGGGTGCTGACAGTTTCAGCAAAGCCATGAATGCACTCATCTCCGTGTCATCATACTACCACGAGCTCCTAGGAGATCAAAAGGGCCGCAAAACGCACCAATCTCCTGCCGCGGTGCAAAAGGTGATTCACGATGGCTACGAGTCTCTTAACCTGCCGTCGGATGAAGATTTCGGCGCATGGCAGAAATGGAGGGAGAGTAGTATGAAGGCTGATCTCAAGAAGATGATACGGACTGCTGTTGACGACGCGAGGTTGTTTGCTCTGAAGTGATGCAGCACGGATCTAGCATCTAGCCATAGCTCTGCGCATGATCTGACAAATAGAGAGATAGCGGCAAGATCAATCTTCATTTAAGTCACCGGCATTCTCCAGCCCCGAAAGCAATTTTCTTTTCATATTTCTGTCCCTATCCATCACAATTTACTCCTCACCTCACTACTGCTACTGCTACTACTCTTATCATCATTCTCCGCCACCAACTCAGCCAAAAGCACACCCTCAGCGACATCATCGCCCGCCTCTTCATCATCCAGCTCAATCGCCCACGCCACCGTGCCAGCTCGCGGCGACCGAATCTCCAATTCCATCTTCATCTGCTTGACAAACCCGATCACTTGGTTCTCCTCCACACGGTCACCCGGCTCAATCAGGACTTCCATCAATTTCCCGCTCGTCGGCAGGACCACGTGCGCTTTGTTGCTTGGGTCGCCCCGGCGGTGGCTGCTGCCGGCCGCTGCTGATGTCGTGTTGCTGCTCATCAGCCGTATCTTGTACTCTTTGGGCTCGGCCGTAACTCCAGGGATGGTGAAGGAGACTTCGGCGACAAGGGCCTCGGGGAAGGCGTTGCGTGTGATCTTGTCGATTTTGATGTGATGCGGAGCGGTGGCCGCGGGGGCAGGCTGATGTTTGTCTTCGAGTGTGAGTGACCAGGCGTCACCCTTGCGGAAGACGGTTGTGTTGTTGTTGCTGCCGCTGGTGACGTTGCTCGAGTCGCCGCCACCGCCACCGCCACCACCCAGAGAGGGGAGGGCGGGCAAGTCGGCCGTGGCATCGTCGATGGCGTTTCCCAGCTGCTCACCTTGCTCGATGAGGTCTGCAACGCGTGATTCCAGCCACGTGGTGTCGGCGAGGCCACTGGCAAAGTGGCTGTCGGCGACGATGGCGCGGAGGAGGTTGAGGTTGGTCTTGACGCCCGTGATTGATGTCTCTTCGAGCGCACGTCGAGCTTTGACCACGGCAGCGTCCCAAGTCGACGCGGTGACGATGATTTTGGCCATCAGGTTGTCGAACTCAGTGCCCACGCTGCCGCCGTGGGAGAGGTGCGAATCGACTCGGATGCCATTGCCCGACGGGAAGCGGACGTCAGTGACTTTGCCAATGCTGAGGGAGAAGTTGTTGGTCGGGTCTTCGGCGCAGAGGCGAAGTTGTATCGAGGCTGCTGCTGCTGCTCCTGACGGTGGTGTGTCGGCTTCCCACCACTCGCCCAGTCGCAGGTCGTCTTCCCAGTTCTTCTGGCCCTGGGCAATCAGGAGCTGCTCCTTGACCAGATCGACGGCCGTGATGCATTCGCTGACTGTATGCTCGACCTGCAGCCGGGGGTTGATCTCGAGGAAGAAGAACTGTCTTCTCTTCCAGTTGACCAGAAACTCCCACGTTCCCACGCCCTGGTACCTGAGCTTCCGCGCCATTCTGATAGCAGAGTCAATGACCTTGGCCATCACTCGCCTGCTGCCCACTGGCGGAGCGGGTGCCACCTCGACAATCTTCTGGAATCGCCGCTGCACACTGCAATCTCGCTCCCACAAGTGCTTTACATTGCCTCTGCCGTCGCCCAGGATCTGAACCTCGATGTGCTTGAAGCCGTCGACGGCTGCCTGCTCCGCAAACACGCTCCTGCTCGGGCTCTCGCTTAGACACCGCTCGCAGGCATTTTGCAATTCGCCCTCATTGCGCACCAGTCGGATGCCTCTGCCACCGCCGCCGTCGACAGCTTTAATCATGATCGGATATCCGACCTGTTGGGCAAACAATCTCACGGCTTCTACCTTGTTCGTCGGCTGCGTCATGGCCCTTGTCACGGGTACCTCACACTCGACAGCCAATGCCTTGGCCTGCAGCTTGTCACCCGTTCGCTCCAACACCTCCCACCCGGGCCCCACGACCATGCAGTTCGCTTCCAGTGCCATTCTCCGGCTAAACTCATGGCTCTCGCTCAGAAAGCCGTAGCCGGGATGCACGGCGTCGATCTGGTGCTCTTTGACGATTTGAATGAGGCTGTCGATGTCCATGTACGTTGATGGCGAGGGGATCTTGATGGCCCGTCTGGGCCGGCCGAGCGAGACATGAGTAGAATCATTGTCGGAATAGAGAGCATAGGTCGTGAGACCTAGTTCATGAGCAGATTGGGCAATCCGGATGGCTACCTCGCCGCGGTTGGCGATGAGGAGTGACGAGATGGGCCGCTGCAGGGAAGGCATAGTAGTGATGAGGAGGGGGGCTGAGTCTATGATATTCTACGTCCCTACACAAATCATCATCTGGTCAGACAGTCGTCGTGGTCGGAGGTCGACCATGTATAAAGCTATTGACTTATAACGACGGGGATCCCCGCTCCCCAGACAGGGTTCTTGAGCATCAAGCCGAGGTCTGGGGGAAAGTGAAGGTTGTGTGGGGAGAAGAGCGCTCTGGAGCGCTAGTTCAACAGTCCGTCCTTGTTGGTGGGCAGCTCGCTCCTCGCTCCTCGCTCCTGGCTATCCCTCAATTCGGCTGCTATAGAAAATGGGCGAGCCAAAGGCGACGGCAAGGCCGCAAGGGAACAATGCGAACACGGCCAGAGACCGGCTAAAACAGGTGTCCGAGCACATCGATCTCGCCGCCGTTGGAGAGCCATCGGCTGCTGTCAACACGAAGCAACCGCGCCGGAAAAAGAAGAACAATGACCCTTCTGCAGACCTCCCGTCCGACTATTCGGACATCCTGGACCAGGTCGCGCAGATGAAGAAGATTGCCGCCACGCCCAACCATCAGAATCGAGGGTACCAGCGACAGAAAACGGCAGGTAAACTATGGGCGCGCGAGAGGATATTGCAGCTCCTCGATCCAGGTTCATGGCGCGAGCTCGGGCCAGTAGCCGGCATCACCAAGTGGCGTCAAGACGAGCATAATCCTCAGCGCGAACACATCGAAGAGTTCACTCCGACCAACAACCCACAAGGCTTCGGTACGGTAACAGATCCGCGTACTGGTATGAGGAGAGAGATCTACTTGACAGCGGACGACTTTAGCATCCGTGCGGGCCATGCTGACGGCAGCAACACGCAAAAGACCATCTACGGTGAGAAGCTGGCGATCAAGAAAAAGATCCCGGTGGTCAAGTTGGTCGATGGCAGCAGCGGCGGGGGCAGCGTCTCGATTATCACCAAGGCTGGATGGTCGTACATCCCGATGAATGGCTACTTGCACCTCGCTGCACAGCAATTGAACGCGGGCATCCCCAACCTCGGGGCTGTGGTCGGCCCAGCCATTGGACTCGGGGCTGCTCGTGTGGTGACGACGCATTTCTCAGTCATGGCTGGCGACATTGGCGCGCTGTTCAACGCCGGGCCCAAGGTGGTCGAGGGCGCGACGATGGAAGAAGACCTGAGCTTCCAAGATCTGGGCGGTCCGGCAGTGCATTGCACAAATGGGACGATCGATAATCTAGCCAAGGACGAAGCCGAGTGTTTCACGCAGATCAAGACGGTGCTGGCATACCTGCCTGACTGGGGAATGCAGCCGCCGCCTGTGGTGGCTTGTGAGGACGACGTCAATCGCGAGGACCTGTCTCTACGGACCATCATTCCACGGCGGAAGAATCGAACGTACAATCCCTGGCACATTATCGAATCTGTCGTGGACCGAGGAAGCTGGTTTGAAATTGGCAGGCTCTGGGGTCGAACAGCCATCGTTGGGCTCGCCAGGTTTGGCGGCCGGCCCGTGGGCATTCTGTCGATGAACTGCGAGGTCAACGGCGGCGCATTGGATACTGCCGGCAGTCAAAAGATGATGAAAATGATCAAGATGTGTGATGTCTTCAATCTACCAATTGTGCAATTGGTTGACGTTCGTAAGCCATCCCGACCCACTCTCTGCTCGAGTCTTGTTCTAATGACGATTAATTAGCCGGCTACGCCATTGGCACCGTTGCTGAGCGGTCCGCTGTGATGAAATGGGGCGTCGAGCTCGCCAAAGCATACTACTCCACCACAACGCCCATCTTCTCTGTTGTCACTCGGCGTGTCTTCGGTGTTGCCGGGGGTGTGATGATTGACTGCCGAGATCCGCTGATGCGAGTGGCCTGGCCGTCAGGCAACTGGGGTTCGCTGCCCCTCGATGGCGGAATCGAAGTTGGCCATCGCTTTGAATTGAAGCAAATTGCCCAGAATGAAGGTCCAGAAGCGGTCAAGGCCAAGTACAAGGAGCTTGAAGATATGTACATCCGTTACATGAATCCCGTCCGCACGGCCAATGCCTTTGGAGTGGAGGAGATCATCGACCCCAAAGACACGCGGAAGATCTGCTGCCAGTGGGTGAAGGAAATGTATGGCAAGGTGATGGACGAGCGACTACAAGACCGGGCGGCCCGGCGTATTGTGCCCGTATTTGCATAGAGTAGTTAGACCCACCTTGGTATACAGAGTGGCAAGCCCGCCCATTCGTGTGATTGCTGGTCGCCTGGTGTATGTCCACAGAGCTGAAGACGCGTGGAAGGAGAACGGGGTGGAATCTGCCGATGCATCTCTCAATCCGGTTCATCCACAGAGGACTTTAAACCACCGTCATCACCACGCTAGAGTGCCAGACCCGACCAACTGTCAGGTAGCGACGGGTATCTGCACTCCTAAATGCCCTACCCGCCCGTCGAGATAACGACACTAACGCGCGGTTCCAGAAGGCGTCGGAAATGGAATGACTAAAAACAAGGCAGAAAGACCTTGTGACTAGCATGACACGGAGAGAGTCATGCGACAGCGGGGCCTCGAAGCCGCAGGGCGAGCGACCACCGATGCGCGGTTCCTGCAGATGCCAAATCCTATTCTCTCCATCAGTCGCCTAATAAGCAGGGTGTCGCTTATCATATCATATGATTTGTTGACTTTGTTAATACTTCGCGCCTTTTCCATTCGGCGAGCAATGGATGTTGGCACATTTCTTTCCGCGCATGAATAATAATAAGCCGTACGGACGGACGGTCGGGCGGCAGCGGGAGGGGAAAATATTTCTCACGGATATTATCTGATTTTTCATCACACACCCCCACATCTCGCGAGTTCATCGTGGCGGCCTGGTGTACTGTCGGGTAGCGATAACCAGTCTCACATCTTGCCGCCTTCAACAATCTCTTCTTGTCTAGGTCTAGCAGGTCCAGGTTGTGTGTCTCTCTGCCGACTAGTATAGGGCAAACGCGCAAGTGCTCCACCTCCACTGAGTTGCGCTCTAGTACTTCGTGTTTGAGAGGCCCCAGAGTCGCTCTCGACCTATGTGAACTTGATCGGAAATTTCAGCACTCATTCAGCCACAGGGCTCGGTAACGGTTGGCCACTCCTACCCCCATTGAAGCGGCAGCAATTTTTTTCTGAGTGGCGTCTCAGGCCACGACACCACAGGGACCGGACCGTCGTCTTTCGCGATTTGTCAGCATTGAAAAACTTGATCGGCAGCAATGTTCCCCCCAGTGCCACGGCTAGAGGACTATGGGCTCTCGCCAGAGACTGGCTTTTTGCCCGAGCAAGTCCCGCTCCAATACTTGCCGCATCCGGTGTATGATCGGTGGGAGCGAATAGCAAACAATTTCCATGCCCTTATTCTGTCCAGGAGGCTCCGAGCCATTATCAAAAAACTTCCAGTCATTCCAGTAGTTCATCTGGAGACCGAAGCGGAATGGAGGAGAGCATATGTTCTGCTTTGCTTCATGGCCAATGGTTATATCTGGGGGGAAGAAAAGCCAGCACAGGTGAGCATTTGTTTCTGTGAATCAGTATGAAAATAGATTGACATGCTAATTCCCACCCTCGCAGCGTCTTCCGCCCTCGATAACTTATCCACTGCTCCAAATCTGCGATCACCTGGAACTACCGCCAGTCGCCACGTTCGCCGGAGTATGTTTGTGGAATTTCAAGCCGATCTTCTACGCTGACGATCTGGCACTCGACAACCTCAGCACGCTGCTAACCTTTACTGGCTCGACGGACGAACAATGGTTCTACCTCGTCAGCGTGGCAATCGAAGCCAAGGGCGGCAAATCGATTCCCATCATGCTCCGGGCGATCGAGGCGGCGCGAGAAGACGACGCTGCCACAGTGACTTCCTGCCTGCAATCATTCGCCCAGATTCTTGACGAACTAGGCACGCTTCTGATGAGAATGTACGAAAACTGCGACCCGCACGTGTTCTACCACCGGATCCGACCGTTCTTGGCGGGAAGCAAGAACATGAAGGAAGCCGGTCTTCCGCAGGGCGTCTTCTATGACGACGGCACCGGCAACTCACGGTGGCGGCAGTACAGCGGCGGGTCGAACGCGCAGAGCAGCATGATCCAATTCTTTGACATTGTCCTCGGCGTTGAACACCGGCCCACAGGGGCCAAGATGAACGAGAGCTCTGAATCGGAGGCCGAGCCACGAACGACACCGAAGCCACGGCACAGCTTCATCCACGATATGCGACAGTACATGCCGGGCCCGCACCGACGATTCCTGCAAGCGATCGAAGGCGTCGCTAACATCCGCGAATATGTCACGATGAACCGATCCCACAGCAAGCTGTGCATCGCGTACGACGCCTGCCTGGCCATGCTGCGTGCCCTGCGCGACAAGCACATCCAGATGGTGTCGCGCTACGTCATCGTCAAGAGCCGCGAGTCGCGCAGTCTGTCCCGCTCGCGCGGCCGCGAAGATGGCTACGAAGGAGGCCACTCCCCCGACCCAGCACCCTCTCGCGGCAGAGCCATCGCGTCCATCGGCTACACCAACCACCAGCAACAGCAACAGCAACAGCAACAACAGCAACTCGCAGCCAGGAAGAAAAAGATGCGCGGCACGGGCGGCACGGCGCTGATCCCGTTTCTCAAGCAAGCTCGCGACGAGACCGGCGAGCCGGCCGTCGACGAATGGGCGCGGAAAGTGCTGATGGGCGGCCGCAAGACCGAAGCCGACGCGGAGATAGCGTTCGAGAGCCGGCTGACGGCCGCAGACCTCGATGCCGATGGGCCCGCACACGTCGGCCTGGCTGGGTGCTGGGAGATCGACGGCGGTGGCCTGTGTGGCTACTGAAGAGACTTGTTGAGTATTTTCCTCTATTATACGTGATTTGTACAGTACGACTCCCTCCTCTATTCCACTTCATCTCACCCGGCAGAAGTTTACAGCATGCTTATGGGGTGGGGAGGGCTCTTGAGAGACGGGAAGAATCAAATTCTGAGATGTGAGAGGGATCAATGATTTTGTTTTGATACCATGGCATGGCATACGTGGGAGTTTTTTTTGCTTGGCGTCGAGACTAGTCAAGCCTCCGATTATCGGCCAATTTCCCCCTGACAGGTGGTAAGGCTAATATAGGTCCTTCGAGGATTTGTGTTGGCATTGTGGCTGCGAAGATTGTTTAAGAGTAGTCGCATGCTTGTATCTTGTTGGAGGATGGGAAAGCTCAGCGGGATCTGAGCCCATGTCATTCTTTTGCTGTCATTGTCCGTACAAAATGTTTCGATCCCAGAGCCGATCGACAAGCCACTGCACCGGGAACGTGAAGGGTGCGATACACGGCGGTAGATACTGGTACCAGTCGCTCGTTACATCTGAGTGCAACAAATTTGTTGCTTTCGTGCATTCATGGTAGTCGGGATAGAATCCACTTTCTTCCCAGTCGATTATCCCTGTAACTGAGTAACAGCCACTATCATCTAAATCAATCATGATATTTGCTGGTCTTAGATCTCCATGAGTAAATACAGACTCCTGAGCTGGAGAAGGGAGAAAGGTGCGGAGGAACTTGATGTAGTGATCAGTGGAAAATCCGGAGAGCGAGAACTTCCAGTTATCAAAATCTGCTGCAGTAGTGATGACCCAATCACTCTTGTAATCGAGTTGATGCTGATCCTTTACGCCTTCCATGCCTACACCTCCTAGAGGATGTCCATCTGGCTGCTTTAATTGTCTCAGTTTCCGGAAAAGGTCATCGAGCTGGTGTTGGATCAAGACCTTCTGGTCATGATTCATTGACGGCCAAGCATCTGCTAGTGTTTTTGAAGAAATATAAGACATAAACAGGATCTTGAAGTTGCCCAGGTGGATAAGGCCATGAAGTTTGGGTACTGGGATGTCAGGTACATTCTGCGCAAGATACTGCATAGATGTGTATTCAGTGCTGTCTTCTAGCTCTCCAGTCTGGATCTTTGCCACAATTTCATCGCTACACTGGAAGACCCCACCGCCAAAGGGTAATTCGAGCAAAACCTTGGAAT